>OY757011.1:98599227-98816727 GCA_963580285.1 Lucinisca nassula
TGGAATTCGCATAAAAAGTTTAAAAGAATTTCACTATACTATAGTTTATCAACGACCTTTGAGAGTTCAAAGTTTAAGCGAGACGAGTCGATTCCATTTTTTAGGGGAAGCAGGTTTCGGATACTTTTTTTCTCGTGATTTTAAAGATATAAATCAATGTTTTGATATTATCTACATAGAAGTCATGGCCGAATGGTTAATGTACTACTAGTCACACTAAAAATCTTTTAGACGAGGGTTCGAGTCCCAGTGGCACATTTTATTTTTATACATTTTTTTTTATATTTGATTTTTCAGTTTAATTTTATCTTCTTTATGTTTAAAGTTATTTTCTTTATTTTTATATTTACATCATTTATATTTGGTTTCCTGTGTTTTATTTTCAACAATTATATTTTTATGTTGGATGCCGGCCTCGATAGTTCAGTCGGATGCGCGTCTGACCGGTGGTCAATAGGACGCGGGCTCGATACCTGCCGGGGTCAGCAACATTATTTCCCACGGAGATTGATCATGAAATCTTTTCCATGGCCATTCCCTTCTTTCTGTTGATTCAAGAAGGGCGGTTGTTAGTTTCTGGGGAAAGATTGCGCATTGTACTGGTTAAACGCTTACGTATAAGCTTGCCAGGGATATGTGTGGATTCGTAAACTGACCGGCTCAAAAATGACCTAAATAGTGTTGCCTGGGCCGTAAAAGCCTAATTCAATTTTCAGATTCATTTCAACAGCGAATTTGCCTTCACTGACGGCTATGAATGTACGTTCAATCATAGTAACATTTTTGATAATACTTCTTGAATCCGAGCTGCAACGATTCGCTTGTGCTCTTTCCATCTTTTCAATAAAATGAATATGCATCTAATGTGATGGCCCCGTCCATCGGGGCTTGGAGAAAAAGATCGAGCTGCACGATGCTTCCAAGCGGATCTGAAACTGTCGACACATGAGCAATGGTAAACCGCTTAGTAAGTCCGAACCTGCCCAGGCAAAGTGGTGCGGGTTGGACCGTCCATACTTATTAAACCCGTTTAATTTTATTGGGTAGCAGAGCTTGAGATGTCGTTTCATCTCAGTGTCGGGTAAAAAACCCACAAAACTGGAAGCAACTTCTCCAAACTTGACGGGGACAATAAACCTCAAATCAATCAAACACACAAACAAACAAACATCTCATGTGCTCAAATCTTATAGGTTCGAAAAAATGTTAAAGAAAAGTAAAAAAAAAAAAAAAAAAAAAAAAAACATCTGCCCAAGATTCGAACCCTAGATCTCCAAGATGGAAGACGTGCTACTAAAGTGTCTCGACTGGTCGTCAATCTGGTTACACGACGCCCCAGATTAAGGATATGACGGCAACTATCGCCCAGTGTAAAAATATCCACTACAGGCGACTTACCTAAAACACGGACGAGTCCAAAATTAAAAGTGCAGTCACGTCTCACTGCGCTTTGAAAGACTATACGATCTACGATTTCAGTCACAACAATAGTGTGTAACGATGTTGAGATGACCCCTGCATACCTTTCTAGGTATTTACCGCATGACGTCATTATTCACGCGCGTTGTAGTTTTGTCGCGAAATTAAAAATAGACTAACTGTGTTCGTAGCATAGTTAGGAAAACCGTCTCATAAAACTTAACCTGTGATCATAATTGTTCGCAATATTACATAAAACTTATTCATTTGTATTATTTAAACAAAAAATACCCGATATATGTAAAAAAAAAATTATGCACTTTTTTTCCGACAGCTCAATAATGCACCTTTAAGTCACTATCACCAATTTTCACAAACGGGTTACGGACGGACAGACAGACAGACCATATATATGGCTTGGCGGCCATTTTGGTCATGTGAAGTTCCCCCATCCCATAGAGGCTCCATATGAAATTTGACTTCAATCGGCCCAACGGTTTCCGAGAAGAAGCAGTTCGAAAATTTTCACATTTTTCGGCGAGGCTTTACTAAATGGAATGTAATATTGTACAAGTTCATTGGTTAGATCTCATTGATATCTATCAGTATGTCAAAATTGTTTAAATATTCCCCAATTTTCACAAACGTCTTATTCTAGTGAATAGCAGTTTGAATGCTCAGGGCTATATCAATCAGACTCTAGCTGCCGAAGCAGTGCCATTCGTTCGAAGACAAAATAGAAGTGAAGGCAATGATCAGAAATCGATACAATTTACCCACAGCTACCATCAGAGATACCAAAGGGAAAGAAACACAGACATGAAACAACTAGTCCCTAATAGAAACATCAATAGCGGAGAGCCAAAAGGACAGTCACTTTCCCACAAAATGGCCAATTGGCTTATAAAAACAAAAACAAAACAAAACGAAAAAACAAAAAAAAAAAAAAAAAACAAGCGATACACACACTCAAAGACAAAGCATGCCTTGGAACGCTCAGTGAAACGAATTCCACTGTTGGGTGGGGGGTGGGGGTGGGGGGGGGGAGGGAATGGGCTGTTAAATCGATTTTAAGCGGCCGCAAACCTCGCCCCTATTACTTCCTACTTCCGTCGCGATTATGAAAAAATAGAGCTGCCGCCTAACGGGCGCCAATTATACCCCCGCATGCGTTGTCAGACAATTTTTTACAAGTATTTGACCTTGAGGAAGGTCAACGTAAAGGTCAAGGTCAGGTTTGTGTATATCAATCTTAAGTACTAGTGGCAAGGTGTGTGGTGTGTGAATATTAAAGAAATCGGTCAAAGAATAAGGAAGTTATGTGCAATGTTAAAGTTTTTTGTAACGGACCGACGACGACGACAGACTTTTTACAAGTATTGACCTTGAGGAAGGTCAACGTAAAGGTCAAGGTCAGGTTTGTGTATATCAATCTTAAGTACTAGTGGCAAGGTGTGTGGTGTGTGAATATTAAAGAAATCAGTCAAAGAATAAGGAAGATATGAGCAATGTTAAAGTTTTTTTTGTAACGGACCGACGACGACAGACGACAAGCTGACTCCTATATACCCCCTTCAAACTTCGTTTGCGGGGGTATAATAATTCGTTCAGTCTGCATGAAGGCCTGCAAGCCCAGCAAGCCAGACTTATTTCAAATTATCGTCTGCTTTAGGAATCTATGCAGCATTTGATTATGTACGTTAGGGTTTAACGACTCGACAACCCTTGTGGGTCATTTTGTGTTGTCTCCCAGAGAAATGGAGAAAAAAAAGAGACAGAAGAGACAGTAGAGGAGATGAAAGGGAAGAGGCAGGGGAGAGGAAAATGAATGAATGTGAAAAAAAAAACACAAAAGATATTAAAACCAGTGCTTCAGCTGAAGTGCACGACCCGCCGGATGCTTTTAGCTTTATGAGTGTTACCATATATGGGTATGGCGGCCATTTTGGTCATGTGACCTGTTGGGGGGGGGGGGGGGAGGGAATGGGCTGTTAAATCGATTTTAAGCGGCCGCAAACCTCGCCCCTATTACTTCCTACTTCCAACAGCCCATTTTTACATTTTTCGCCTCGGCGAGGCTATACTAAATGGAATGTAATATTTCACAAGTTCATTGGTTAGATCTCATTGATATCTATCAGTATGCCAAAAATTGTTGAAATATTCCAAGCGATTAAGTCACTATCACCAATTTTCACAAACGGGTTACGGACGGACAGACAGAATGACAAGACTGACAGAATGACACGGTGATTTTATGGCACTTAGAAAATCAACCGACTTCAGTCGGTCGCTTTTTCTGCGGGTCGTGCAATATTCACCCTCTACCCTTACTTGCTACCAGGATAGCAGACCTTGCCCAACTTTAAGTTCACGACAACCCCTGTCTTTGCAAACAGTGAAGATCCAGATCAGATGGCTTCTGAAGAAGCCAACTGATCAGGATCTACGCTGTTTGACATTCAGTTTGTGAATTTGTAGGCATAAATTACATCAAGTAATCTGAGTGGTTCAAAGTTAGGGTGTGGCTAACTTAATTATGCAGCGGGATAAGGGTTAAAACGGCCGTAAAAATTCTCCCTGCCCTACATCATAGTGTAGTTTGTATTTTCTTGCCCTTTGGGATCATTGAATCCATTGTGGAATTTTGAAAATATTTGAGGGTCCCTGATGAGGCCTAATTGGCCGAAACTAGCTAGTCTGGCCCATAAAACATGTATACTCCATATTTTCCCGGTTCTGTGGTGTATCCCTTGCTTCCGAAGGATAACCCTTTCTAGAACATATTTAAGCCAATATCAGCTGGACGCCCCGGGGGCACCTTCGCCTCAACCAACTACTCCATATGTAGCAGTGACAGCGTATAATAAGTAGATAATTCAATGCTTACCCTTCCCTAGGAAAGTGCGTGTGAATTAAAGACTCTGTGGGCTAAAGCAGCGTTTCTAATGTTTTTGATAATTTAGCAAATAATTATAACAATAATAATAACAAAAATAAACTCTTTAACTTTTCGGCAAATGGCCTTTATCAGAAATATCAAAATTCGTACACAACTACATTATAGTGACGTCAGCAGAAGTCAATCAATCCCGTCACCGAACGATGTAACGTTATAAATACTGCGCTACAATTTTCAATAAACGCGTTTCTGCACACGATGCCTTGAAAACACTTTTGACAGCATTTTTGTTAACTAGGAATGCTTCTTGGTGTATGGCAGGCTGCACTGGGATGGATGACGACCCTGCAAATGCATGTCATGACCACAACGAGGTCAAAGGTCAAATTTGTGCCTTGTGGACCAAAACAAGGCATTTATCTATGTATGATATAATTCGGCTTCTCCAAACTATCATGGAATAGGTGTAGGTGATAATATGTGTGTTTTTGGTTCGACTGTTTGTCATTAGACCCAAAGTTACTAACCGAATTGAAGTAGCTTTTCGTTGCTGATGTCCACCTGACTCACTGTGTTAAGTTATGTATAGCCGCGCTAAGATCGGATTGTAATTGTGTAAAGAGCGTTACATGTAGAACCTATCTGGACGGGTTTGGCAAACATTGGCAGTGGCAAACAGTAGTGTCGTCAACACTGTGTGCCTAAAGTACAGGGATTTAAGTCTAAGTTTTCGTTCAGGACTATTTTTCAGCCCACACTCCGAGGCATCCGACCCACCAGTGCTGTCCGTGTTTTGATTATGCATTGCTATGGCATGTCTGATAACTTAGTAATTTTGTTGGCTCCCGCCCATCGGGGCTTGGAGAAATAGATTGGGCTGCATGGTGCTTCCACGCAGAGCTGAAACCGACTGCATATGAGTACTGGTATACCGCTTTGAAGGTCTAATATGTTCCAGAAAGGGTTATCCTTGAGGAGCAAGGAATACACCACAGAACTGAAAAATATGGAGTGTACAAGTTTTCTTGGCCAGACTAGCTAGTTTCGGCCAATTAGGCCTCATCATGGACCCTCAAGTATTTTAAAATTCCACAATGGAATCAATGATCCCAAAGGACAAGAAAATATAAACTACACTATGATGTATGGCAGGGAGACGTTTTACTGCCGCCACACAGTCCCAGATACCAGCTGTAGTGACGTTAAATATGTGCTAGAAAGGGTTATCCTTTGGGAGCAAGGAATACACCACAGGACTGGAAAATATGGAGTGTACAAGTAAGTTTTCTGGGCCAGACTAGCTAGTTTCGGCCAATTAGGCCTCATCAACGACCCTCAAGTATTTTAAAATTCCACAATGGAAACAATGATCCCAAAGGACAAGAAAATATAAACTACACTATAAAGTAAGCCTGCCAAGGCAAGGCGGTGCGAGTCGGACTGTCACTACGGTTTCATTGGGCGGCAGGGATCGAGAAATTTAGGTGAAAAGTCCAATAAAATAGAAAGCAACGGCTACAAAATGACCTAAATAGTGCTGACGGTCGTTAAACCTTAATTCAAACAACTCAAAGAATGATAATAAAAGATGATATTTCTTGTTTATTTCCGGTAAACATCATGAGGCTGGTTATGGGTCAAGCCTTCAAACAAACACAAATGACACAAAGTACAAAACAATTGTGTTGTAGTCTTAATATATTTCTTACTCCGGACATCCCTGTATTAAGGACAATATAAAAAAGAGAAATGACATCACACGGAAAATACAGTAAATAATATTATTCCCAACCGGTTTCGTAGGACAATATATAAATGGTCTTCTTATTTTATCATGAAAGGTACATCTATGTTGTGTGTACTCATTAGAATCGCCTCGATGAGGCGATACTAATGAGTGTACAAAACATACCTTATTTTGTAAAACATAAAAAGATATCCTTAAGTCAGTCCATGCCTTCTGATCTGGCACTATAATTAAATCTCGATATGTCTCGAACTACCCCTATCTCGTACAGCTGCTCTTGGTCACAAAGGTGTTCGAGCCATTGAAGTTCGACGTCACTCTGGTTTGCCTCAACTAAGAAACCAGTCACCAACATTATAGTAAAGATTCCTGTGTTTATCTGGCTCATGTAACATACTGCAAAGCTGACAATACGCTCTTTGTGACTGATCATGCAAAGTCTCGGCATCATAGTTGGCTTTCGTCTTCAAATAAGAAGTGTAACGTGCTTCGTTTTCCATTAATATTTTCAGATATGTCGCCAATGTTTTGGGAGAGTCGAAGTCTTTGGCATCAATAACCGTGTTATCAGGCACAATGTTATCGTACTCTGCGGACCCACCAACTATCTGTATCATATCTTTTGTAAAATGTTCGAAAAGCTTTTCCGTGACGTAGTCTGTGTGATATGTGTTTTCAAACACAAATCTGAAAAAGTAATCCCTTTCATATTTTGGCAGGCAGTCGGCTGTCCCCGGACCGTGTTTGGGACATTGCAAATCACCACATTTTCCAACTATGTCAAGATCAATATACTTGCTTAATTCCTCTGCATATGCCTCTCGTTTAGATTTTGTATGACAGTGACTAACAAACCAAACAATACCTTTCTTCTTTTGTCTGAAAATTTGTGAAAAATCCTTCTGTTGGGGGTCAGTCCTATTCGCTATTCTTCCGTAAGGGTAGAATATGTCGGAATCCTGGCGGAAGGTCATCGTCCAATTAAATGCATACTCGAAATTCTTCAGGGGAATTTTAGATTTTGGTGTGGCTTCTCTCTCAACAGCCACAAACACCTGGCCCTCTCTTTTCAGTGGGGGATGACCCATTGTAGTCATTTTGTTCAGTTGAATAAGCACTGCGTCGCTTCCAAAAGGCACATAAGTTTTATTCGTATCCGATTCTTTGTAGACGAAGAAATCGAGTTCGCAGCGACATTCACATTTTGAGAAGTCAACTTTCCTGGCCTTATTTCTAACACCAGTCCCAGTATGCCAAACATCGAACCACAATATCTTTTTCGTAACGTTTGTACAACTTGTGACTGGTTTGATTCCATGGCTATCTCTGGGTTTATCTTTTAACCACCTTTGTGCTTGTTCAAACATATGACCTCTTTCAACCTCAGATGCCCGCATTGGTAAATAGTCATACACCTTAACCAGAGGCTGTCCCTTTTCAGTATGTGCTAGTGTAAATTTCGAGTTTGTTTCTTCCAGGTGGAGTAGTGCTCTTCCATTTACCGTATCACCTGCAGCTAATAAAACCTTTGTATCTGATTGTCGCAAACTCAGGTAAGAGATTTCTACCATGCTTAGAAATGTTCCTAATGCCCCAAGCACCACTAGAGTAAGGAAAATTGCCAAGCTGCGTGCAGGACTTCGAGCCATTTTACCTCAAATCTGAATCCTGCAGAAGTGATATAAAATTAAAAGAAGACATGTATTGATCATAATAATTATCAGGTTGTTTTTTATTTTCCTAAAGAATTTCAATTGGCTAGATAAAAAAGATAATTCGAAAGCAGCCTGGGAGTAGATGTTCACGTTAATTAACAAATCGTTAAAACCTCAATCATTTAATATGGCAAATATAGTTTTATTTTTGCTGAAAAAAATGTAAGCAGCTTTTGCATATGCTTTTGCATTGCATATGCAAAAGCGCATATGCTTTTGCATTGCATATGCAAAAGCTACTAACTTTTAACGGTCGACGCCTATCGGGGCTTGAAGAAATGTATGGGCTGCATGATGCTTCCACGCAGAGCTGAAACCGACCCGCACACGGGTGTTGGTAAACCGCTTAGATGATCTAAGCCTGCCTAGGCAAAGTGGTGCGAGTCGGTGCGTCCATGCTTATAAAAATTGGGCGGCAGGGCTTGAGATGTCATTTCATCTCAATGTCGGGTAAAAGTCCCACAAAATTGGAAGCAACGTCTCCAAAATGACCTTTACAGTGTTGACGGGGACGTTAAACCTCAAATCAAACAAACAAACAAAACATTTATTCAGCAGAAATGCCAGAATAATAGATAGTGTATCTGCTAGACGGTTAACAGTTTGACCCTTAATGAGATCGTTAAGCTTACAATGCCTTGAACAACTGAATTCAGCTTATTATCATCCCGTTAATGAGTCCCTGTAATGTCTACCCGTGTATACCCCGCTTTATATAGCAAAAATAGGGATTTATATAGCGAAAACGGATTTATAAGGCGAAATGATAGATTTATAAAGCGAAAAGAATGATTTATATAGCGAAAAGAGGGAGTTATATAGCGAAGAGTGATTTATATAGCGAAAAGCGGGGAAAAGAGGGATTTGTATAGCGAAAATATGGATTTATATAACAAAAAGATGGATGTATATGTGTATTTTTATTTTCTGTACTTTTACTAAAAACATAGATTGTGTGTGCTTGTTAGAGCCGCCCCATTGGATGGTTCTAACAACAACGCACAATCTCTGTTTGGGGCAGATAGCCCATCGAGGCTTACAAATAGATGGGCTGAACGATGCTTCCACGCAGAGCTGAAACCAACTGCACGCGAGTACTGGTAGAGGATCTATTCTACTGCCCAGGCAAAGCGGTGCGAGTCGGACCGTCCATGCTTATAAACCCTATTGGTTTCATAGGGCGACAGGGCTTGAGATGTCGTTCTATCTCAATGTCGGGTAAAAGTCCCAACAAAACTGGAAGCAATGTCTCAAAAATGACCTATACAGTGTTGATAGGGACGTTAAACCTCAAATCAAACAAACAACTAAACAAGATGAGAAAAATATAACAAGGTTTCATAAAAGGCTACTACTGGATTACATGATTTTGTTGGTTTGATTTGAGGTTTAACGACAGCGTCAACACTGTATAGGTCATTTTAGAGACGTTGCTTCCAATTTTGTGGGACTTTACCGGACACTTAGATGAAATGATATATCAAGCCCTGTCGCACAATGAAACCAATAGGGTTTATAAGCATGGACGGTCCGAGTCGCACCGCTTTGTCCGGGCAGGCTTAGATTCTCTAAACTGTTTACCAGTACTCGTGTGCGATCGGTATCATCTCTCTCTCTCTCTCTCTCTCTCTCTCTCTCTCTCTCTCTCTCTCTCTCAGTGTGATGACGACGATGCCTTTTGCAATCAAATTCGGACTAATACAATAACATGCCTACAATACGTAATTATAGAACTCCCTGTAGGTTTTGTTGAGACTGCATGGTTGTACAGAACAATTTGCATAGACATAAAAACGAAACAAATACTTTACAGTGCACCGTAATGATCCTAAGTATTGGAACAGATAGATCTAAGCAAACAGTGTAGACCCAGATCAGACTGCTCTTGAAGGAGCAGTCTGATCAGGGCCTATACTGTTTTCCATTCAATCTGCACCTTTTGGTCTCCTTGCTTGATCGTGAAACAAATTTGTTAAGATTTAAGGGGAATTACAGCAAGTCCTCAGGGAGTCAGATTATTTAGGATTTTTACGGTACAGTGAAATTCCTTGGCAGGCTTAGACCTTAACTCGAAGCGGTTTACCAGTACTCAGAAGTTGGATCGGTTTCAGCTCTGCTCGGAAGCACCATGCAGCCCAATCTATTTCTCCAAGCCCCGATGGGCGGGGGCACAGTTTCCCTTAGTTAGAGGCCAACTTTGAGACTGTTCACAAGTGTTCTTGAAGTCCACTTTTGAACAGTACAAACCGGCAAGAAGCTACCGTGGTTTAGTGGTAATGCTACTCGCTTGTAACCCAGGAGTCGTGAATTCGATTCCGGGCTCATCACGAAAACACACCTATATAATTTTGACCCCACTGAACCCCACTTTTACATAATAAAACTGGGGTTTGCAGGGGTAAACCTTATTTTTCTTACTTCTGCGCTACAATATAGATTGTGGGTACTCGTTAGAACCGCCTCATCGAGGCGGTTCTAATGAGTACCACAATCTCTATTTTGAGCAAAAATAAGAAAAGTATCACAATTTTTCATTTTAAAATTTTCCTTTTTTCCGGCGATAAAATTTACAATGTATTTGTATAGGCGAGTTTTCGTGATGTTCTCCAGACTTAAGGTCCATATGCACTTAGGAGTTGTTCGGAAGTAAAACACAAACAAAACAACCAGTTATGCGAACATATCAGTGGGAATGAAGAATAACACTATATTCGGTATTTGGGAAAACCGAAAACAAACTTTTACCGGAAATAACCGAAAACAAATTCTCATAACCGAAAACAAACTATATCACCAATTATACCATGATTATTGTACATATAGACATATACATGTTTAAATTCTATGTAAACATATAATATGGCCAAGTTTGGGAGAATAATTTGAAATAATAACGATTGTATTGCCTTTTTTATACAATTTTCATACATGGACCGGGATCTTTTTTTTTTTTTTTCTTTTTTCTCCTACTACTGCTACTCGCTAACATCTGAGCATTACGAGCAGGATTTCCTGGGTGGTAACCAGTATTTTTTAAGCAATGTGGATGAAGTGCCTTGCTCAAGGGCACAACACTTTGGTCAGTGTGAGGATCGAACCCGTTTGGTAATAGTCCTACAGAATTGGAAGAAAGTCTCCAAAATTACCTTTACATTGTTGACGGGGACGTTAAACCTCAAATTAATCAAACAAACAAACAATAACCAATAAAAATGATTGGAGATATGAAAGTATGCACTCTAGTCCACTGATGTGTTACTTAAAGTTTAAAAGGCCTGTCAACACTATTTAACATATCAAGGGAATCAATTACTTAATCACGTTTTCCTGGATAGGCTTAGCCACCTATACTGTTAACTAGTCCAATGCAGATTCTTTCGCTATAAAACTGATAACTGCCCTTCTTGGATGAGCAGAAGAAAGTGTCACACTTGAAAGGACTTAATGATCAATCTTCATGAAAAGATGTTCCTAGCAGGGCCGTTATCAAACCATTGACCTGATGACCAGTGAGACTCGCATCCGAAGGATATACTCCACGTATCTTTTTATATACAAAATTTCTAAAGTCATATCCTGCTGAATAAATTAATTTAGTCACAACCATTCCTGACTATCAAAGTACAAGCTATAACGTATTCATTTAAATGAAAAACACCATGGGAAGCAGTAAGTACAATCAGTGTAGATCCTGATGTTACTGGCTTGGCATTTACCTAACCTGGGACCTCCTGATGACCAGCCAGTTAAACCATTTTTGACTTAATTTCTTAAGCAGAATCCTGCTAAATAAATTGTTTTAGTTACAAACATTTCTGACCATCAAAAAACCAAGTTACTAAGTATAATGTATTCATTTAGATCACAAACAACAAGGCAAACAGTTAGTACAAGCAATGTAGATTCCCGGTCCATGTATGAAAATTATATAAAAATGCAATAAAATCGTTATTATTTCAAATTATTCTCCCAAACTTGGCCATATTATCTGTTTACATAGAATTTAAACATGTATATGTCTATATGTACAATAATCATGGTATAATTGGTGATATAGTTTGTTTTCGGTTATGCGAATTTGTTTTCGGTTATTTCCGGTAAAAGTTTGTTTTCGGTTTTCCCAAATACCCCACTATATTTGGTGACCTGTCCAAGCAATAAAACGACCCCCCATTTTTATAGAGAAAAGTAGGGGTTTACAATGATATACATGCATTTCTTTATTTCTACTCAAACATGTAAGAGTGTTGGTACTGGTTAGAACCGCCTCGGTGATGCGGTACTACCGAGCACCCACCATCTATATTTGGAAAAGTAACATATTTTCAACTGACAAAAATGCCTTTCAGAAAGCCATGAAATGTTTTTATCTGACATGTTTTTCCCCCAATGAGTAAACCACTCTCCCAAGTTTCTGAATAAAAAGGGGTCTACTGGTGCATGCAATGTATAGAAATATCAGTGATAAATAAGGTAGAAAAAGCTCGTTACCTGCTCATGTTGGGCTCCAGTGAAATAAAAGTATAAATTATAAGAAAAGTAGCAGGTAAAAAGACCTAATATGTTTTACAAACAAACAGTATATTTCTAATTTACAAAAACTTTGTTGTTTTTTCGGACTAGCGCAATAAGCCGTTCCATAAACATTCATGCTCATAATAGAACTGAACCTATACAATATAGATTCACAAATATATGTATTATTTATTGTCCATTTTTATGCCCCCGGATTCAAAGATTCGGGAGCATATAGTTTTTGGTCCGTCTGTCCGCAAAAACCTTAACATTGGGCATAACTTTTGACTGGTAACTGATAGGGCTTTCATATTTGACATGTGCATTCCTTGTCACAAGACCGTTCCTGTGGTACCATACTTTTTTATCTTGAGACCTTGACCTTTGACCTACTTTTTATGTCCCGTCATTAAAAAATAGCGGGGTATTGTGTTATACCCTTCACAATTTTGAGTGTCCGTACGTCCGTCCGTGTGCGCCTCATAGTTAAGTGTCCGCTCCATAATTATGGTACCATTTGAGATATTTTCACGAAACTTCGCAGATATGTGAGACAACATGCAGAACATATGAACAGAAACTCTGATTTTGCTACTTTTGGAGCTGTTGCCCTTTGAACATTGAACTAGCCATTTCTATCATAGTTTCGTGTCCGCTCATTAACTCTGATACCATTTGAGATATTTTCACGAAACTTCGCAGATACCGGTATGTAGAGCACTATAAGACAACATGCAGAACATATGAACCGTAACTCTGATATTCCTACTTTTGGAGTTGTTGCCATTTGAACATTGAACGTAGCCATTTCTATCCTAGTTTCGTGTCCGCTCTATAACTTCGATACCATTTGAGATATTGCCATGAAACTTCACAGATATGTAGAGCACCATCAGACGACATGCAGAAGATGAACAATAACTCTGGTTTTTCTGTTTTTGGAGTTATTGCCCTATGAATATAGCTGTTGCTATCAGTTTCGTGTCCGCTCCATAACTCTGATTTTCATGAAACTTCACAGTTATATAGAACACGCTGAGACAACCTGCAGAACATATGAACCATTACTCTGATTTTCTTACTTTTGGAGTTGTTGCCATTGGAACATTGAACGTAGCCATTTCTATCCTAGTTTCGTGTCCGCTCTATAACTTCGATACCATCTTAGATATTGCCATGAAACTTCACAGATATGTAGAGCACCATCAGACGACATGCAGAAGATATAAAGCATAACTCTGATTGTCCTGCTTTTGGAGTTATTGCCCTTCGAATATAGCTGTTGCTATCAGTTTCGTGTCCGCTCCATAACTCTGTTTTTCATGAAACTTCACAGATATGTAGAACACGCTGAGACGACCTGCAGAACATATGAACCATAACTCTGATTTTCTTACTTTTGGCGTTATCATTTCTTGAACATAGCCATTTCTATCACGTAGTCTGTTTAAAGCACTATTTCTCCTGAATTCAATGGATGCATGGGTACATCACTAGGATAGGGGAAAACAGCCATTACGTTTTTATGACCTTGACTTTGTTTTCAATGGCACAGGCCACCAAAACTGTCAATTTTGGACCAAAGATGGCTTGTTTGCAGCCAATCTAATGAACACAACAATGAAATGTGGTCTAACTTGGTACAATATATCATTGCAACTGACCAACGATTTGATTAGATTTTGAAGACCCTGACTTTATTTTAAAGGGCACAGGTCCCCAAAAACTGAAAATGAGAATTGTAATTCTGGTTTTCTTTCTTTTTGAGCCATGGCTCTTTGAGCATTGAAAATAGTCATGTCAGTCGTGTTTTCCTGTCAACTTTATTAAGGGATGATTATATTTTGAAGACATTGACTTTATTTTAACGGGCACAGGCCCCCAAAAACTGAAAATGAGAATTGTAATTCTGGTTTACTTTCTTTTCGAGCCATGGCTCTCTGAACATTGAAACTACTCATCTCAGTCATGTACTCCTGTCAACTTTATCAAGGGAAAGAGTAATTCATCCTTACTTGGAATTCCTTTTTGACTGTGATATGGCACTTGCTTAATGTAATTGAAGTGGCGGGGCATCACGCAGTGCTTGCAGCTTTTATTAAAACGTTTGTTTGTTTGATTTGAGGTTTAACGTCCCCGTCAACACTGTAAAGGTCATTTTGGAGACGTTGCTTCCAATTTTGTGGGACTTTTACCCGACATTGAGATGAAATGACATCTCAAACCCTGTCGCCCAATGAAACCAATAGAGTTTATTAGCATGGACGGTCCGCATCGCACCGCGGTTCCTGGACAGTCTTAGATCCCCAAGCGGTTTACCAGCACTAGTGTGCGGGCCGGATTAAGCTCTGCGTGGAAGCATCATGCAGCCCATATTTTTCTTCAAGCCCCTATGGGCGGTGGCTTTTTATGAAAACGTAAAAACGTTTACATTGAATATTTGAACTAGTCATATGAGTATCATGTCCCTAACTACATGTATTAGTGATTTTTATATTCCTTTCTTTCATTTAAGGGGAATGGGAACACATGTCAGATTTTTTCGCCATTTTCCAAGGAAGACACATTTTGGGACTTCCTGTTCGCTTTTCTATAAGCCCTGTCCCACTGAAAAGGGGTCAACGCTTAAAAAAAAGAATTTGCTCCACAAGAGCAAATTCTTTCCTTTAAGAGCTGACCCCTGTTGACATGGGCGACAAAAATAATTATGCAGGAGTTGCCTCCCCTGAAGGTGTTCCCATTCCCCTTAAGTCAAAGTCTCGTCGACTTTCAATTCAAACTTACATGGTTTGCAGAAAGAGCAGGCAAAGTTCAATTCACACATTTTGTTTTACGAACAAACTTGTACCAAAAGATAGAAAATAGATACACGGTTCGTCTGTCCGCGTTGACTCCGTATATACTGGGGCTTGAAATAGGAGTGTTAAATGGCAAGCTTTAAATTAAATTCAAGCTGGACATCCCTTCTTGATACTGTTTTAAATGCGTTTGTAATCAGTGATAGAACACATACAAAATTCAAGCTAAAGCGACAGATCTACAACTGTAATTTTCGGACATTGAACACTGATTCTTAACGGAATTGATATTTAACTTTTGACCGGGTGTATATATTGCTTGTTGTTGGTACCAATGTTTATGACTCTGTGACCCTGACTTTGACCTACTAAAACATTAACCTTGATCATAACCATTTAACCATGCAACCTTTATGGCTGGCCCTCAATTAGGAAAGTTGTGCGTTTTGTTGTACAAGTTGCATTTCTGACTCAAATGATGGTCCGTTCCATTATCTGATCCTTTTTGGGTTGATTATTTGTCAGTCGACCAAAAGTCTACATTGCTCAAAGTTCAGGGCCCAGTTGTTCAAAAATATCGACGTCGTTAGTTAACGTATCGTTAAAACTTTGATCATTTATTATGGCAAATATGCTATTATTTTTGCTGAAAAATGTGAGCAGCTTTTGCATTCGCTCACATTTTTCCAGCAAAAATAACAAAAATTTAAATATTAATCTTGCTACAACAGTTAACAATATGACCCCTAACGATGCTTTGAACAACTGGTCCCAGGAATTTAAGTTTATGCGAAACAGCCTACGTCCCCATTGGGGAACAATTTTCCCAGCCTACACTCGGGAGACACTTGTGTTTTTATTAAAACCCCACTGTCGAACAGGTCAGGGGTGTAGAGATCAGCATTCAGCATGTCCGTCCTTGTGGTCGCCATAACTCCGAAACCCTTTGCTGAGATATATTGATGATGTTACTTGCTACAATTGTACTCAACGTTGAGAAAGCGTTTGTGCAAATTATGTAACACTGCATGTCAAGATATTTTAAGTTACCTCCCCTGACAATATAACAGAATAGAAGGCAATGAGCAGGAATATATACAATGACCTTACACCTTCCAGAGATTGGGCTGCATGATGCTTCCACGCAGAGCTGAAACCGACCTCATATGAGAACTGCTAACCGCTTAGAGGATTTAAGCCTGCCCAGGCAAAGTGGTGCGAGTCGGACCGTCCATGTCAATAAACCCTATTGGTTTCATTGTTTGACAGGGGTTGAGATGTCATTTCCTCTCAGTGTCGGGTTAAAGTCCCCAAAACTTGGAAGCAACGTCTCCAAAATGACCTAAATAGTGTTGGCGGGGACGTTAAACCTCAAATCAAACAAAAAATATACCTTCCATCCAAAACGCCAAAAAATCATATATAGCAACAGATAAGGATTATTTAAGGTTTAACGTCCCCGTCAACAATGTATAGGTTATTTTGGAGACGTTGGGACTGAGACTTACCCGACATTGAGATGAATGACATCTCAAGCCCTGTCGCCATATGAAACCAATAGGGTTTATAAGCATGGACCGTCCGACTCTCAGCGCTTTGCCTGGGCAGGCTTAGATCCTCTACGCGGTTTACCGGTACTCGTGTGCGGTCAGTTTCAGCTCTGCGTGGAACCATCATGCAGCCCGTCTGTTTCTTAAAGCCCCGATGGGCGGAGGCCGTCAGATAAGGTTGGCATTTAACTGAAGGATAGTTTTTGTTAATTCTCCATAAAAACCAATGGTGTGCTGTAAATCGTACAGAAGGTCATGCTTGTCAAGGTGCTTTACCAAGCTGAAAGCCATTACATGTTCGACGGCCTTGCAAAGTATGCAAGTCGGGGTCAAATGCCTGTAATTGGCAGTGGACGACTTGTCAGCCTTTTGAAGATTGTGGTTACTTGAGCCTTGCACCAATCAGCTTGGAGCTTACCGGTCATAACTGATCGCTTAAAGATGACCTGGATAATTGGTGCAATTCCTTCAACAAAAGAGGCTTGAGTCGGTCTGGTCCAGCTGTTTTTTTTTCAGGTTTCAGGTTTTGTGTGTGTGTGTGTGTGTGTGTGTGTGTGTGTGTGTGTGTGTGTGTGTGTGTGTGTGTGTGAATTCGGGTTCAGTGTTACGAGATGGAATAGGAAACCTCTCTGGTGCTTGTGCACATCTAAATTATTTTAGTAGATATATGGTAGGGCGGTGCGAGTGAAATATTTTAGGTGAAATATGGTAGGCAAAATGTGCTGCTCCATGCACAAGTCATGCACATATCATACGATGTATGCATGAGTGGTTTGTGGAGATCTGTTTTTGCAATACAGGGGGCCGCTATAAGGCTGAGTTCTATAAAATTTGCCTAAAAATCGCCAACCGCCAAATTGTGCCATATATGATTTTCATTCCCGTCACGTGTTGTGTGGGTGTTCGTTTTGGCAGGAGTCATGGCATTGATTTATAGGGTCGTTTCATCAATTTTTCCTATGGGAAATATACTATTTGAACGCAAATCCATTATCTACTCGATTTTTGCTATCTAGCTTCAATTGTGGACGGTATCTCCACCTCGCCACGATTTTAGCAAGCTAATATGAGTATGCATGATTTTTCCGGTAGTATTCATAGATATAAAAACCCTGAGAAAAACGAACACTTTAGCAGCAGGTCAAGTTGTAACGAGTATCCACAACATTGTGTCGGGAAAGTGAAAGTATATTGAAAGGTATGTTAACTCTATGTTTAGTATTATTTTGTATGAACATGCTTGTAGGTTTTGGAGGGGTTTACTTCTAGTATACCCCAACTTTCTGAAGCCTATTCTGAATTCACTGTCGAAGCCTGTAGTGATTAGGCTACTAGCTTTGCCAGCTAGAGGTCGCAGGATCGATCCCAGGCTTCTCCAGTAGTAGAATGAGTCTTTCTAAGTGAGGTCCTGTCTCATTCTGACCGTAGATGTTGGTGAGACGTAAAGTTTGACACCCGCTCATTCTAGATTCATTTAGGTTTTTAGACCCCTTTTGTAGAATGTAATTAATAAACGCCGGGTCACTTGTTTGACCCATGACTTTTGACTAGCTGTGGTTAGAAAACCGTGGTTCCGTCCCAATATGATATTAGGTGAAGAGGGGACGTAAACTTAAGACGGGTTTAACCATATCTTCATCATCAGGGCAAACTCTTACAAGAGCCTATCGGGTTATCCGTGATGATGAACCGTAATGAATTTTATTTTACAAGCGTGTTCAGGTTGAGTAGAAATAATTTTGTTCAAGAATTATAAGTTCATTTTGTAATGATGCCGTTTTTGTCTGATAAGTTTGTGCATGTATGTACATATAAAGAACGTGATGATGATAAGTGGGAGTATTTGGTCGCCACACGTCGTAACGGCCTGAGCGGCGGGGATGACGTCAGCTGCGTCATCGGCGTCGCGAGGACGGTTATGACGGGGTGCCTACCAAATACAGAGAGAATTTACGGCAAACAGTGTTGGCCCTTATGAGACACTAACAAATGTTGTGGATTATAGATGAAAATCTTCTGTTTGTAGTTTCTATCTGTTGTTAATGTAAAGAATTTGTGAATAGCTATATTTGTGAGCCGTGTCGCGGAGAAGGATATGAAATAGAGATTGTTATGTTTCCTGTAATTGGCGGCTGACCGGGTAGCGCAAAGGCGTGGTCTGTTCAATTGCCTCTTACTTGTGATAATGTAGTGAACACAAATTTGATGAGTATTATGCTCAGTAGTAGTGAGCATTAATTGATTTCTGTAGTGCTCAGTAAGGAAACATGGACTTTGTGTATTCTTGTGTCAAGCGCTGGGTGCTGATAATTTGATGCACAGCCAAGTTGAGTTCTGCTGTACGGTTATTTGTCACATGCACTAATCAGCCTGTATGTCTGGTCGGCGCATGCGCAATGACGGTATATGCATGAACATATTCTTACTTCTCCGGGAGGGGGATCATGATATAGCATGTATGTTTTGTGAACTGAATCTTAGTCCAGTTATCGTAATTTGCAGGCACAACAATGTGTGGTGACCTGCTGCTCCCTGCACTATAGCAGCAGGTACTGGTACGACGCTGGGGGTTAGGGTCCAGCAAGGGCGGACGGACCACCATAAGCAGCTCATACCATTGTCCATTGTGAACGAATGTGAGACCATTCAAATGGAAGAGGTCAATTAAATAACCTGCAGGTGATTCAGACGAATCAGATTAGTGCGATCGCTAAATAATACATATCAACCTGTGATCGGCAACAATGTCGATAGACTAGTTTACACTAGTTCGCGAGAGGAAGATTCACGCGAGAGGGGGATTCACCCTAAGTTATAAACTGGCCGGTCGCGTCTTGTGTTGTTTCTTTTTTTGTTTTTGTTGTTGTTTTTGTTGTTTGCTTCTGTAGGTATTCACGTCACCCGTTCTGAGCACAGAACATTGTTTCGCCTTCGGAGCGGACGTCGTGAGTTGGCTACAGAAGCAACAAATTGTGATGTTTTGTGTTAGTAAGTGTTGTATATAGATACTGTAAATAATTCATGTCATTCATCTAATATCTTTCTTGTGCCTTACCCCACAGCTGCCCGTACACCTGTCAGAGATCACGCTCGGTTGTCTTGTCAGCATGGGGGTTTGCGGGACGCCGTAAACCCACATGTTTTGTAAAAGATTCAGTATGCCACTGACAGAGATACAAAAGTCATTACTGGGGTGGAGTTGAGCACTCCCGGTGGAACTGTATCAGGATCTATTGTATCGCCGTCACCCACATCCGTCTGATCAGTCTGCGAATAAGCTGAGTTATCCAAGGTGATGATGTTTTACCATGGATTTGTTTGGAGGGAAAGAATCAATGGTAGAAGTAAAGTCACACCAAAGATCTTTTCTTCAGGGGTTTAAATTTGTTCCAGTCTGTCTTACTAAAGAGGAAGACTTTTCTAGGTTTTTTATTTTTTTTTTTTTGGTAGTAGGCTTGAGGGCCCACATTACAATGACAATATCATGGTCACTCAAGCCAGGTCGGCAACAAACCTCGTCAACCCAGGTGGGGTTTGTGGTCAGGATACATTATCATTATCACGGTTATGCACAATGAAGCTCCTGGATGTGGGTGACGGCGATACAATAGATCCTGATACAGTTCAACCTAGAGTGCTCAACTCCACCCCAGTAATGACTTTTGTATCTCTGTCAGTGGCATACAGAAGCTTTTACAAAACCTGAAACATAGAAAAACAGCTGTCCCAGACCGACTCAAGCCTCTTTTGTTGAAGGAATTGAGAGAGGAAATTGCACCAATCATCCAGGTATCTTTGAGCGATCAATTAAGAGCGGTAAGCTCCAAGCTAATTGCTGCAAGGCCCAAGTAACCCCAGTCTTCAAAAAGGGTGACTAGTTGTCCGCTGCCAATTACAGTCCATTGGCCCTGACTTGCATACTTTGCAAGGCCCTCGAACATGTAATGGCTTCTTAGTACGGCCTTTTAGAAAACAAGAGGCCCATGGGCCACTACGCTCACTAGAGGTCATGTGGTTTATACCATATACAGGTATGATGCCCATCTTGGTCATGTGACAACAAAAGGCCACCATGCAATCAGTAAAATCCTCTGTCTTGCCTTTTTTTTCCATACAATTGTCTATGTGACCAAATTTGACTGTGACGTAAAAACAGGTCAAGGTCAAACAAAGGACATCATTTGAACAAAATTGGTAGGGTCCGAGCCCCCGATACTGCATACCAAGTTTCAAGGTCATCGGCCATTTGGTTCCTGAGAAGAAGATTTTTTTAAGGTTTTTAACATATATGGGCATGGCAGCCATATTGGTCACGTGACCAAATCCTTACAAACAAACTTTCATTCCCCCTTCCCATAGAAGCTCCACATGTAATTTGG
Organism: Lucinisca nassula; assembly: GCA_963580285.1. Lineage (NCBI taxonomy): Eukaryota > Metazoa > Mollusca > Bivalvia > Lucinida > Lucinidae > Lucinisca > Lucinisca nassula. The sequence continues at coordinate 98,620,253 of OY757011.1, forward strand.
TTTCAATCAACCTAGCAGTTTGAGTAGAGAAGATTAAAACACTGAATCTGAGCCATCCAGGACAAAGGTCAGCAAATGACCATGATCTTTGGAGTTGAAAAACGTCCATTCAGCTGATTGCAAATATCATTTCTGATGCCACAAGTTACCATGCAATCAGAAAAATCCACTGTTTTGCCCTATTTCCATACATATGTCTAAGTGACCATATTTGACCTTGACGTAAAATAGGTCAAGGTCAATCAAAGGTCATCATTTGAACAAACTTGGCAGGGCCCAAGTCACCGATGCTGCATACCAAGTTTCAAGGTCATCGGCCATTCAGTTCCTGAGAAAATGATTTTTTAAAGGTTTTTACCATATATGGGCATGGTGGCCTTACTGGTCATGTGACCCAGTCCTAACAAACAAAATTTTATTCCCACTTCCCACAGAGGCTCCACATTTAATTTGGTTTCAATTGACCCAGCAGTTTAAGTTGAGAAGAAGAGAAAAATACTGAATCTGAGCCTTCTGGGACAAAGGTCAGTAAATGACCTTGACCTACGGAACTGACAAAATTCCATTCAGCTGAGTGCAAATATCATTTCTGATGCCACTAGCTACCATGCAATCAGAAAATCCAGTTTTGCCTTTTTTTCCATACAAATGTCTAAGTGACCATATTTGACCTTGACGTAAAACAGGTCAAGGTCAACCAAAGGTCATCATTTGAACAAACTTGGTAGGGCCCGAGTCCCTGATGCTGCGTACCAAGTTTCAAGAACATCGGTCATTCGGTTCTTGAGAAGAAGATTTTTGAAGGTTTTTACCATATATGGGCATGGTGCTCATAATGGTCATGTGACCCAGTCATCACTAACAAACTTTCTTTCCCCCTTCCCACAGAGGCTCCACATATAATTTTGTTTCAATTGGTCAAGAAGTTTAAGTGAAGAAGAAGATAAAAATACTGACTCTAAGCCAACCTGGACAAAGGTCCGTAAATGACCTTGACCCTTGAAACTGATAAACTTCCATTCAGCTGAGTGCAAATATCATTTCTGATGCCACTAGCTACCATGCAATCAGAAAAATCCACTGTTTTGCCTTTTTTCCATACAAATGTCTAAGTGACCATATTTGACCTTGACGTAAAACAGGTCAAGGTCAACCAAAGGTCATCATTTGAACAAACTTGGTAGGGCCCGAGTCCCCTATGCTGCATACAAAGTTTCAACATCATCAGCCATTCGGTTCTTGAGAAGAAGATTTTTAAATGGTTTTTACCATATATGGGCATGGCGGCCATATTGGTCAAGTGACCCAGTCCTTATGAACAAACTTTCGTTCCCCCTTCCCACAGAGGCTCCACGTGTAATTTGGTTTCAATTGGCCAAGTAGTTTCAGAGGAGATGTTGTTTGAAAATGTTGACGACGCAGACGACACAGACGACGACGACGGACGACGGACCATTGCCTATACTACAAGCTCCCCCGGAGCCTTCGGCTCTGGTGAGCTAAAATGTCATGCGAGACAGTTTACCATGTTAGTCGAGGACCTTGCTAGGAGTGTAAGGTAAATTGATTTAGTACTGCTGGACTTTTCAAAGGCCTTTGATAAAGTTAATCAACTCGTTTGGAAACTCCATCAGTATGGAATCAGAGGTATTGTACTATTCTGCGTCCGTGCCTTCCTGGGAAACCGGTTCCAGATGGTAGTACTTGAATGCGAGGAATCAGGTTCGGTCCCTGTAACCTCTGGTGTCCCTCAGGGCTCAGTGCTGGGGCCAATCCTCTTTCTAGTCTATACCAATGACCTGCCGGCTGAGCTGTCATCACAGGTGCGTGTGTTAGCAAATGACACAGCTGTGTACCTGACAATTGGAGGTACAGAAGACGGAACTGTGCTACAAAATAACCTGGACAGACTAATTATGTGAGAGGACCAATGGGACATGGAGTTCAACCCATCCGAGTGTCAGGTGGTATGGGTAACAACAGCAAGGAAAGCAATAAATTCAGTGTACAGTTTACATGGTCAAATCCTCGAGGTTTTCAACAGTGCTAGGTACTTGGGGATTGATATCTCCAGTGGTCTATCCTGGAACTGTCACACAGACCGCATAACTGCAAATGCTAACCGGGGCTTTGGAGTCATTAAAAGAAACATTAAAACCCAAAATCCTAAGGTACGAGACTACCTACAACCCCTTGATATGCCCTCACCTGGAGTATGCCGCCCCCATCTCGGACTCCCATACTAAGAAGCAAATACTCTGCTGGAAAAAGTCCAACAAAGGGCATAAGTAATTACGATTACCGTCAAGTATAACTGCCACGGTAGACTATCTGGGTTGGAGACCCTTAGAGCAGAGAGGGGCAGATGTGCGTCTTTGTCTTTTTAGCTCACCTGAGCCTAAGGCTCCGGGGGAGCTATTGTGATCACTCACCGTCCGTCGTCGTCCGTCTGTCTGTCCGTCCGTCCGTCCACAATTGCTTTAAAAGACAGCTCATAAACTACTGAACAAATTGGGACCAAACTTGGCAGAAATGATCTTTGGGTGGTCCTCTCTCAAAGTTGTTCAAAGAATTCCATTCCATGCAGAACTCTGGCTGCCATGGCAACGAAAAGGAGAAAATAAGAAAAACCCTTTAAAAATCTTCTTGTCTGAAACCAGAAGGCCCAGGTCTTTGGTATTTGGTATGAAGCTTCATCTAGTGGACATCTACCAAGATTGTTCAAATTACAGCCCTGGGGCCAAAAATTCTCCCGCGCCGGGGCCCACTTGTTTTACATAGGCTTATATAGGGAAAACATTTAAAAATATTCTTGTCTGATACCAGAAGGCCCAGGTCCTTGATATTTGGTATGAAGCTTCATCTAGTAGACCTCTACCAAGATTGTTCAAATTATAGTCCTGGGGCCAAAAATGCCCCCACGCCAGAGCCCACTGGTTTTACATAGACTTATAAAGGGGAAAACATTTAAAAATCTTCTTATCTGAAACCAGAAGGCCCCAGTCTATGATATTTGGTATGGAGCTTCATCTAGTGAACCTCTACCAAGATTGTTCAAATTATAGTCCTGGGGCCAAAAATGCCCCCACGCCAGAGCCCACTGGTTTTACATAGACTTATAAAGGGGAAAACATTTAAAAATCTTCTTATCTGAAACCAGAAGGCCCCAGTCTATGATATTTGGTATGGAGCTTCATCTAGTGAACCTCTACCAAGATTGTTCAAATTATAGCCCTAGGGCCAAAAATGCCCCACGCCAGGGCCTACTGGTTTTGTATAGGCTTATATAGGGAAAACCTTTAAAAATCTTCTTGTCTGAAACCAGAAGGCCCAGGTCTTTGATATTTGGTATGAAGCTTCGTCTAGTGGACCTCTACCAAGATTCTTCAAATTATAGCCCTGGGGCCAAAAAGTGACCCCGCACCGAGGCCCATTTGTTTTACATAGGCTTATATAGGGTAAACCTTTAAAAATCTTCTTGTCAGAAACCAGAAGGCCCAGGTCTTTGGTATTTGATATGAAGCTTCGTCTAGTGGACCGATACCAGGATTGTTAAAATTAGCCCTGGGGCCAAAAATGCCCCCGCGCCGGAGCCGACTGGTTTTACATAGACTTATAATGGGGAAAACCTTTGAAAATCTTCTTGTCTGAAACCAGAAGGCCCAGGTCTTTGATATTTGGAATGACGCTTCGTTTAGTGGACTGATGCCAAAATTATTCAAATCATTACCTTCTGGCCAAAAATACCCCCGCGTGGGACCCCACTGATTTTACATAGGCTTATATGGGGAAAAACCTTTAAAAATCTTCTAGTCTGAAACTGGAAGGCCCAGGTCTTTGATATTTGGTATGAAGCTTCATGAAGTGGACCTTTACCAAGATTGTTCAAATTATAGCCCTGGGGCTAAAAATGGCGCTGTCCCATGGCCCACTGGTTTTACATAGGCTTTTTATAGGGAAAACCTTTAAAAATCTTCGTCTGAAACCAGAATGCCCAGGTCTTTAATGTTTGGTATGAAGTTTCAACTGATGGACCTCTACCAAGATTGTTCCAGTTATAGCCCTGGGGCCAAAAATGGCACTGTCCCAGGTTTTACATAGGCAAATACATGTATAGGGAATACCTTTAAAAGTATTTTTGTCTGAAACCAAAAGGCCTAGATCTTGGATAGTTGGTATGACGCTTGCTGCTGCATCTAGTGGGACTCTTCCAAGATTGTTCAAATTCTAGCCTAGGGGCCAAAATGCCCCCCCCCCCACCCCATCCCCCCACATACACACACAGATAGGGCCCGCATCTTTTACATAGGCTTATACAGGGAAAACCTTAAAGATTTTTTTATCTGAAACCAGAAGGCCCAGGCTTATGATATTTGATATTAAGCTTCATTTAGTCGACCTCTACCAAGATTGTTCAAATTATAGCCCTGAGGCCAAAAATTGTCCTGCCCAAGGACCCACGTTAATCTCTTAGCTCAGGTGAGCGATATAGGACCATCATGGTCCTCTTCTTTATAGAATCACCCATGGTTATGTGGCAGTGGCTCTCCCCAAATACAAACTACCTGTTGCTAAGGAAAACTTACGGCACTGCCACTCTTTGGCCTTCCATCAACTCCAAACATCTAGAGACTACTATAAGTATCCATTCTTTCCATTGGCCATTATCCAGTGGAATGCTCTACCTGAAGCCGCTGCATGCTCACCAGACCAGGAATCATTCAAGGTCGCAGTACGTGAGCTGCAGCACTCCAGGCCCTAGATCCACACGTTGTTTTTAACCTGATTTTAGCTCATCACTATTTTAACATATCATCTTTTGTCCCCTTCACTTTTAAATTCTCTTTTTTATTAAGTATTTTGACGGCGCATCTGCCTAGAATATAAGATTCTTGCACATCAGACAAGGAAATCCGTGATTTTTCCCTGGGATAGAAATTTGTGTTCTGACCCTGGTGTTCCGACCCAAAATCGAATATATTCGCGTGTTTGACAAATGCACTGGTTGAATATGACCTTGTATGCGCCGTCGTTAAGGTTGACGTCACTAAACATTCCTGCAGTGTCAACACAATATGGCGGACGTTGGTAACCGAAATGACTGCAGCATTAAAATCCGAGCTTAGAAATGGAAGGTGCGCAAGAAAAAGAATCCTATATGGGTGTGAGGGGTGGAAAGAAAAATCCGTCCCTCGGCAAGCCTCGTGATGCCGGACTGTGTCCCTCGGGACGGATTTTTCCATCCATCCCTCACACCCATATAAGATTATTATAATCTTATATGGGTGCGAGAGGTGGAAGGAAAAATCCGTCCCATGGGTCACTATCCGGCATCACGAGGCTTGCCAAGTGATGCCGGAGAGTGATCCCGAGGGACGGATTTTTCTATCCACCACTCACACCCATAAAGGATTCTTTTTCTTGCATACCTTCCATTTCTTAGCGCGGATTTTTAATGCTGCAGTCACCTCGGTACCTACGTCCGCCAAATCGTGATGACACTACAGGAATGTTTATTGACGTCACGTAACTTGCTGTGACGTCAACCTTAACGACGGCGCATACGAGGTCGTATTCAACCAGTGCATTTATCAAACACGCGATTATATTCAATTTTGGGTCGGAACACCAGGGTCAGAACATAAATTTCTATCCCAGGGTAAAATCACGAATTTCCTTGACTGGTGTGCAAGAATGTCCTATCTGGCGTGTGGCAGTGTATGAAGAAAGATCACAGATGTAACAGAACAAAAACGTTCAAGCCTTATAATATTCCTATCTTCTGAAGAAAATTGTTTCACCAGTTTTCCAGTGAGCACCTTAAATTCATTTTCAAAACATTCAGTTACATGTAGAGGTAAATTTGAAATGAAAACCAGTGCATGCATATTTCATCACCTTCTTTCTGTGACACTTGACAGCAGTTTGATGACACACGTTGATCAAGAACATGACATTGTGGCTGTTAAAATGTACATCTAGGGAGAAACAGGGAAGGTGCTTTCCTAATCGCATGGTTAACATACCATGCTACAGAAGACAGTTTTGAAAAAAAAAAAAAAAAAATAGTTCAATATACATGTTTTCCTAGATTAAGCAATGACTGACAGGTTGAGACAGCAAATTAACCCTAGGGTGAGACAGCAGTCTGAGACAAAGAAATCACACACTGTCTACAAAGGGATATTCTTGTCACATGTGTGAGACAAAAAAGTCACACACTGTCAAACAAAGGGATAGTCTTGTCTCATGTGTGAGAAAAAGAAATTAAAAATTTAGCTGACAAAAAAGAAAAAAAGAGGCCCATGGGCCACTATGCTCACCAGAGTTCAAGCGGGCACTGCCCACTGGCAAACATTTATGGTTTCAATTTATCGGTCATAAAGTCTCCCAAACGGACCCCCATTCCATGTGGACTCTGTTCTGAAATGTTAGGCCTTTTTTGAAGTGAAGGGGTGGGACATGGACCCAACAGAGCCCAGGTTGGTATCACTGAATGTATCTTATCATAAGGAACAAGAATGTATATGAGATATAAGGCCTTTTAAGCTGTGGAGTGGTTGGAGCATGGCCCTGACAGACAACAGGAAATCCAAGATTGTTGTCCTTAAATGTGTCTTATCATTAGGACCAAGAAAATATATTGTTTAGGAGTGGAGATCTGAACTGTTTCTGAGATATGAGGCCTTCTTATTAAGTGAAGAGGATAGGAATGGACCCTGTGGACCGGCAAGTTGGTGTGACTGAATGTGTCTAATCACAAATAACAAGAATATATATGATTATGAGGTGGGTATCATAATTGTGTCTGAGATATATGGCCTTTTATGAAGTGGAGGGGTGGGCCATGGCATATAAACATTGCCCTGGCACAAATACACCCAAGGTTGACATGACTGAATGAGTCTTATCAAAAGGAACACAAATATACATGCCTTAGGGGTGGGGATCTGAACAGTTTCTGGGATATATGACATTTTATGAAGTGGAGGGTTGGAGCATGGCCCAAGCGCGCCCTGGGAGACCCCTAGGTTGGTATCACTAAATTTGTCTTATCAAAAGGAACAAGAGTATATATGGTTTAGGGATGGGGGTCTAAATGGTTTCTGAGATATTGGGCCTTTACAAAGTGGAGGGGGTGGGGCATGGCCCGGTCATATCCCAGGGGACACCCAAGTTGGTATCACGTAATGGGTCTTATCATAGGAACAAGAATATAATGGTTTTGGGGTGGGGATCTGAATGGTTTCTGACATATATCGCCTTTTATGAAGTGGAGGGGTGGGACATGGCCCGGGCACATCCCAGGGGAGCCCCTGGTTGGTGTCACTGAATGCGTCTTATCATAAGAAACAAGAATATATATGGTTTTGGGATGGGGATCTGAATGGTTTCTGAGATATATCGCCTTTTATGAAGTAGATGGGTGGGGCATGGCCCCGGCGCACCCTGGAAGACCCCTAGGTTTGGTATCACTGAATGCCTCTTATCATAAGGAACAAGAATATACATGGTTTAGGGGTGGGGATCTCAACTGTTTCTGAGATATTGGGTCTTTTACAAACTTGATGGGGTGGGGGCATGGTCCAGGCACATCTCAGGGGACCCCCAGGTTGAAATCACTGAATGCTTCTTATCATGAGAAACAAGAATATATATGGTTTGGGGGTGGGGATCTAAACGGTTTCTGAGATAGTGGGCCTTTTATGAAGTGGAGGGGGTGGGGCATGGCCTGGGCACATCCCAGGGGACCCCCAGGGTGGTGTTACTGAATGCGTCTTATCATAATAAACAAGAATATATATGGCATAGGGGTGGGAATCTGAATATGTCGCCTTTTATGAAGTGGAGGGGTGGGGCATGGCCCCGGCGCACCCTGGGTAACCCCTACGTTGAAATCACTGACTGCGTCTTAGAATACAAGAATATATAAGGTTTTGAGATGGGGCTCTGAACGGTTTCTGAGATATTGGGCCTTTAATGGGGTGGAGGGGTGGGGCAAGGCCCAGGCACATCCCAGGTGACCTCCAGGTTGGTGTCACTGAATGCGTCTTCTCATAAGAAACAAGAATATATATGGTTTTGGGGTGGGGATCTGGGTGGTTTCTGGGATATATCCACTTTTATGAAATGGAGGGGTGGGGCATAGCCTCGGCCCAACCGGGGAGACCCTTAGATTGGTATCTCTGAATGGGTCTTATCATAAGGAACGAGAATATATATGGTTAAGGGGTGGGGATCTCAACGGTTTCCGAGATATTGGGTCCTTTACAAAGGGGAGGGGTGGAGGCATGGCCTAGGCACATCTCAGTGAGTGAGTGTTTCAGTTTTACGTCCCACCAACAGCTAAGGTCATTCGGAGACGGGACCTCGGTTTAAAGACTCATCCGAAAGTCTGGAGAAGCCCGGGATCGAACCTGCGATCCCTGGTTTACAAGTCGAGTAGCGTAACCACTCGACCACGGAGGCTTCTAAGGCACATCTCAGGGGACCCCAAGGTTGGTGTCACTGAATGCATCTTATCATAAGAAACAATAATATATATGGTTTTTGGGTGGGGATCTAAACGGTTTCTGAGATATTGGGCCTTTTATGGAGTGGAGGGGGTGGGGCATGGGCCCGGCACATCCCAGGGGACCCCAAGGTTGATGTCACTGAATGCATCTTATCATCAGAAAAAAGAATATATATGGTTTAGGGCTGGGGATCTGAATGGTTTCTGAGATATATGGCCTTTTATGCACTGGAGGGGGTGGGGCATGGCCCCCGGCACACCCTGGAGGACCCCCAGATTGGCATAAAAGCATGTGACTAAAAAAAGTTCACTCATGGAATATTTCTATAAAAGTTTTGTCAAAATATCTGCAAAGGTTTGGCAGTAAATGCCATTTTTCTTTTTTCCCCATTATAAGTCTATGAAAAGTTGCCATAGCAACCAAACTAATAGGTCGATTTTCATTAAAAATACAAACTTTCATTCCCCCAGCCCAAGAATGCTACAGATGAAATTTGGGCTGAATCGGCCCAGTGACTTCAGAGGAGATGTCGTTTGAAAGTGTTTACGCAGACGACGACGACGGACAACTGCCTATCCTATAAACTCCCCTGGAGCCTTCGGCTCTGGTGAACTAAAAAAAGAAGAGGCACTTGATGCGTCCTTAAAACTATTTACAACCTGCATAATAGAGACACCGGCCCCGATAGCTCAGTTGGTGGAGTGTCCGCTCTGGGGAACAGGAGGTCACGGGTTCGATCCCGCGCCACAACATACCAAAGTTGTTAAAAATGGTACTACCTGCTACTAGCTTGGCACTCAGATTTACGGGGTAGAGCTAGGACTGGTCGACCCAGTGTCAGGATAATGTGACTGGGTGTGGTATCATGTAATGTGTCTGGGACATGATACTTCAGTGAGGCAGCACTATAAAAGTGAGCATTGAGCTCCCTGTCGCAACCAGACACCGTCTGAAAAATTGTTGAAAGCGATGTTAAGCCTAGGTCACATAGTTGTTAAAAATGGTACTACCTGCTACTAGCTTGGCACTCAGATTTACGGGGTAGAGCTAGGACTGGTCGACCCAGTGTCAGGATAATGTGACTGGGTGTGGTATCATGTAATGTGTCTGGGACATGATACTTCAGTGAGGCAGCACTATAAAAGTGAGCATTGAGCTCCCTGTCGCAACCAGACACCGTCTGAAAAATTGTTGAAAGCGATGTTAAGCCTAGGTCACATAGCCCGGCCGATGTCCGGCATCGGTGGAGCTCGGTAGATTTTTGGGGTGTCGCCGATTTCCCCTCATCGGAGGCATAGCTCGGTGACGTGAACGGGCTCCGTCCGGAAATCTACAGGCGACCGACCAAAGACCGGTCGATGACCGTACGGTGTCTGTCTTAACAGGGGAGATTTTTTCGGCCTATGTGGTAGGAACTACCGGCCGGTGGTCGATCGGACATCGGGGGTATACGGCCGGTACCCGAGCAGGTTACAGAGCACCGTGCGATCACCGGACCGGTTGTAAAAGGTCTTTGAACACCGCCCGGCCGATGTTCGGCCGTTGTAACTTTTGGCATCCTTAAAGTCTGTCAAAAGAGGGAGTACACTGTTGCTCTTGTGAGATGTTGCTTGTGTAAACACAATTAGCTGAATGTTGTACACGGACTGGAGCGAGCGGTTTATATGCAAGCAGCGATATCCGGACGAATTCCGGCCGATGTCCGGCCCAGTTTCGGCCACTGTCCCTTACATCGGTCACCCACCGGTACTATATTTTCAACAGCTAGGTCCCACATCGGTCGGACCTCGGCCGAAACTCGGTCGGTGTCCGTTCACAAAAGCTTGTCCTCCGGTGGCCTCAGATGCACGAGGCACCGGCCGATACTCAGCCGTAAACCGGCCGATGCGTATTCCGATGTGGTAAGGATGGGGCTGCGATGAGAGAGCGGTGAGAGCCCAGCGAATTTTAACTCCGAAGTTAAATTTCGCCGAGCTGCCCACCGATGCGGTTTTAAACCCCAAACGCCGGCCGGTGACGACGGGATTCCGGCCGGTGTTTGGCGAAAGTCGCATCGCTCGCTCATCGAAACCTCATCGGCCGGGCTATGTGACCTAGGCATTAAACCCGAATTCACACACACACACATGCATAACAGAGGTATCCTAAAACGCATACCTCTGAGTGTCAATCTTACCCTGTATGGGCTTTGAACTTTTCTGCAGACTGGGCATTCATAGCAGAGGGCAAAGACTATTCCATTGAGGAATAGTTCTAGGAAAGGAGTTCTTCAGGGCATCACTATAGGACTGGTACCTAGGTCAAAGAGGACTGCTCACGACGGGCCTCCAGGAACGGCCACTCTAGCTAATTATGCATGTCAACGACACTACTTCTATTTCGCCATCGCCTGCAGGTCCATCGAGCAGCTGTCCTCTGCACCTTCTCTACCTCGTGAATCGGAGTTTTAACATAGGGATGCCAAATGGGCGATGCATATTCAAGTTGAGGGCGAACCAATGTTTTATATGCAACATCTTTTGTCTGTGTAGGTGCAAAGGCCAAGTTACATCTAAGGAATCCATAAGTCCTAGTTACTTAAGATGTAATCTCAGAGATATGTTGACCCCAATCAAGATCGTCAGTGATGCTGATACCAAGATATTTGGCGGATTGAACATGCTCCAACATTTGGTGAAGTGTATAGTCAAACTTAATTTGTTTGTCCGGAGGGTGTCGTGACACCCTCATTGAATGACATTTGGCCACATTGATCTTCATCTGCCAATCGGCCTCCCACTGTGCAAGTTGATCCAGGTCATCTTGTAAAATAAGACGGTCAGAAGGAGAATTGATGTTCCTATACAGGACACAATCGTCAGCAAACAAACCGATGACCTGATATTATCGGGGAGATCATTGATGAAAACCAAGAAGTGGACCGGTCCAAGGACCGAAACTTGGGGGACTCCAGACAAAACGGACTGCATCAGACGCTTGACCATCAAGTACAACTTGTTGTGAGGGCCCAGAGACCCACGAGCTAATCCACCTATGTGTGGATCCTCTTATCCCTTAGTACTCCAGTTTATATACTGGCCTTGTCAAAGGCCTTAGCGAAGCCATGATGATCAAGTCAGTCTGTTTGTGGCCATGGTTTATTGCCCCATCCAGATTGCTCACAATGTCATGGTAAAATTGAACTAGTTGCATTTCGCAAGACCTTTGACTCCGGAAAACATGTTGACAGTCAGCAAGAATGTTCTCAAAGGCTAAGTGCTTGTTGATATTGCTTACTAATATATGCTCCGATACATGTTAGCGATACTGGTCTATAATTTGCTGCATCATATTTTACCCCTTGCCTGTATCATCTATTGGCAGCCTATCTCAAATGGCCGGAGTTGGTGTTGAGGAGATCACTAGCTCATACTGACATTCAGTGTTGGCTTCTCTGGTCATGGTTCTTTTCTCATACCCTGGCTAAAAGTTATTATTTGGTGTGGAAGGCCCGGATCATTGTAAGCTATCTAAAACTTCATATAATTACTTTTGGGTGTATGGCCCTTTTAAGATTATTTCACTTATTTCGAGCAAATCATTAGTCAGTGGTGGGCAAAAACCAGAGAAAATCGCAAGACATTCAGTTGGAGAACTTAGCGTCTCACATGTGACCCAACTAAGGCTCAATCCCACAGTAATTAGAGACCAACAATATAAAGAGACAGAACTCTTACCCACTAACCTATGGAGGCGTGTCAACTTTACTAGTACCTTGGGAAAGTCAATAGACAAAACAAACAAAATTTTACTGCACATTTTATACATCCTTAAAGATTTTACCAACATTGAGCATTGCCATATTCTATTCCAGTAAAAAGCACATTTTCCTCGGCCTTTTTTCCTCCATTTTTACAAGAAAAACAACATCATACTTCAAAATTTCCTGTCCTCAATCCCTTATTCCACTGAAATATATAGGTCTACTACTATAAGAAAGAATTTTCTCTGCAGGGTAAATTCTTTCCTTTTATTGGGTTGATTGGCATAATTCTTTCCTTTATTGGGTTGATTGACAAGTCATTCCTTTATTGGGTTGATTTGCAAATTCTTTCCTTTTATTGGGTTGATAGTTTATCCGTCAACCTGAAGTTACCATATGAATCTGAGTTACTCTGCTGATGTCCATGTGACTATCACTGACCATGTACAATCGAACTTTGATAATTCGAACACCTTCACGACCGTGAAACTTGTTCAAGATAAGGGTAGTTTGAACTATTGAGGATTACACAAACTGCCAGGCCATGAGGCATAATGTGGGCTGACCTTAGGATCTATTTTCGACTTTTTATAAAATAAATGTTTGTTATGTGTACTCATTAGAACCACCTCGGTATGGCAATTCTAATGAATACACACAACATACCATTTCAAATTAAAAATCAAGCAGTCATCTATAAATTAACCTATACACATGGCTATCTGGAGCTTTAGGACAATTCTCTAACTATACGTGAGTGAGTTCGAATTAGCCATCGTAAATGAATTATCCGTATTCGAGTTATTGAGGTTTCACTGTACATAGCATTTGTATGAAACCGGAGTAACTATTATTTACAGCCATGCTATAACTGTAATTTACAGCCATGCTATAACTGTAATTTACAGCCATGCTATAACTGTAATTTACAGCCATGCTGCAACTGTAATTTACATCCATGCTATAACTGTAATTTACATTCATGCTATAACTGTAATTTACAGCCATGCTATAATTGTAATTTACAGCCATGCTATAAGTGTAATTTACAGCCATGCTATAACTGTTATTTACAGACATGCTATAACTGTAATTTACAGCCATGCTATAACTGTAATATACAGCCATGCTTTTCTTGTCCATGTGACAGGGTAGTGTGCAAAAAAGGGGTTGATTATATGTTAAAACTGGACTGGACTCGTGCACTGGGACATTGGCAAACAGTGTTGGCCCAGATCAGATGTTGCAGAATGCGGTATCTGATCAGGGTCTACACTGTTTGCTTAAAATACAGCAAATTAAGAGTTAAACCAGTCTTTGATCGGGACCTTTTCCCTAGACTACTCAGTGAAGCAAAGGTGTTGGATAAACCAGATTGTAAGTAGGGCTGGCTAATCGGAGCTGAAAAGATAATCGGTTATCAGTCCTGTCATTGCGATCGATAATCGATTAGCAATCGCTAAGATTTTTGTAATTATTTTACCTGTCTGGCTTTCTGTCTGAGCATGACTTTTACCATATGTTGCACTTTACCATATGTATATTTGAACAGACTGGCCTGAGCAAACAGTGTAGACCCAGATGGGACGCCGCATAATGCGGCGTCTCATCAGGGTCTGCACTGTTTGCCACTCATCCAGCTATTTTAGGCATAACTTTGGGTAGTAAATTGTACCTATCAAGTAATCAATTGAAAGCAAATCAGAAATGATAATCATTTTTGTGAAATTCATTGATCGATTATACGATTAATCGTGTCAGCCTTAATTGTAAGTCACTACCAAGTTGTGGCAGCAAAAGCGACAGACAAAAGTATTATAGCTCAGCTGTGGATCTACAGTGTCAAAAAAGGACATATCGAGGCTCAGCATTCATTTCACCGCCAGAGAGGAAATATTTGTTCTTTGAAAAAGGGAAAATACCAATTTATTTCTAGTAGAAATCATGGTATTTCACTGTTTGCATGTAATTAAGGTAATTTATTTGACATTTGTTGCAGTGTGAACAGCATTGGATCATTAGCAAAGTTTACATGAGCGCCCATGCTCGTTCCCAGGGTCCATTAGTTCATAACTAACAACGTCATTAGTTAATGTAACGTTAGAACTTTGATCATTTAATACGGCAAATATGCTAAAAATTTTGCTGAAAAAAAATGTAAGCAGCTTTTGCAAATGCAAAAGCTGCTTTTTTTCAGCAAAAATACTACTAAATTAGGAATTGGACTTGCTAGAACAGTTAACAATTTGACCACTAATGAGCTCGTTAAGCTAACGATGCTCTGAACAACTGGGCCCAGATGTTGTTCATACTTCAATGGATCAACCTTTACCACCCACTTGGCTAATTCAGCAGACAACCAATTATTGGTATTTTTCTCATTTTTCCTAGAAGCCTCCGTGGTGCAGTGGTTAGGCTACTCGCCTTGTAAACCAGGGGTCGCAGGATCGATCCTGGGCTTCTCCAGACTTTCGGATGAGTCTTTAAACCGAGGTCCCGTCTCCGTATGACCTTAGCTGTTGGTGGGATGTTAAACTCAAACACTCACTCTCATTTTTCCTAGAAAACAGGATTAGACTTCTCATGCAAATTGTCTCCTCAGGAGTCAATTTTTCCCAGAAAACAGGTTTTGACATCTCATACAAATGGTATCCTTACATGTATGTCATGCAAATTGACTCCTAAGGAGACAGTTTGCAAGAGATATCAAATCCTGTTTTCTGGGAAGTATTAAGAAATTAGGGGTGACAGGTTGTGTTATCTTTAAAATTATTCGGAAAATAGCTGAACTTTTTGCAAATAGTGAAGGCCCTGATCAGACGCCGTGTTCAGCGGCATCTGATCTGGGCCTACACTGTTGTCCAGGGTACCCATTTTGGGGTTTTCAGTACAAAATGGGTTACCATTTTGGGGTTTTCAGTACAAAATGGGTTAATAAGGCAAATATGCTAATATTTTTGCTGAAAAAAATGTGAGAGCTGCTCTCATTTTTTCCCCAAAAATACTACTAAATTAGAAATTGGACTTGCTAGAACAGTTAACAATTTGACCACTAATGAGCTCGTTAAGCTAACGATGCTTTGAACAACTGGGCCCAAATGTTGTTCATACTTCAATGGATCAACATTTACCACCCACTTAGCTAATTCAGCAGACAACAAATTGTTGGTATTTTTCTCATTTTTCCCCAGAAAACAGGATTTGACATCTCATTCAAATCATCTCCTTAGGAGTCAATTTTTTCCAGCAAACAGGATTTGACATGCAATACAAAATGTCTCCTTATATGTATTTCATGCAAATTGACTCCTAAGGAGACAATTTGCATCAGAGGTCAAATCCTGTTTTCTGGGAAAATAATAAGAATACATGTATTTCCAAATACCATCAGTTGAAAAAAAAATACCTAGCATGCTGAGCGTTAAAACAAATTACCTTATTTCTTAAGCCTTATCTTGCTGAATATTCATCTAAGCCGCACCCATTTCTGTCTATCAACCAATCAAATTACTTGATGTAATTTATCGCTACAAATTCATAAACTGAATGTCAAACAGTGTAGATCCTGATCAGATGGCTTCTTCAGAAGCCATCTGATCTGGATCTACACTGTTTGCAAAGATATGGGTTGTATGATATGAACAGCAAGATAAGGGTTAATTGTGACCTTCATTGTGGTTGATTATGATTACATAAATGTCAGAAATGTTTGTTAGCACCCAGAATAAAACCGCACTCAGTTCAAAAAGAAGCAGATTCTTTTTTTCTGTAAGAGTGACGGGCCGTTATGAACAGTAATTGATAACCCTTTTCAAAGGATGTAAGTCTTTTCAAAACTGTTTAGTTTATACTAATTTATTTTAGTTCGATTGTGATGAAAGCTTCAAGCTTACTGAATCGCTCTCGAACACTCATTAAGGATGTTTTCACGCGCAAGAGAGAGAGGCAGTGGCCTTTACACCACTGCTACCCATTTACACCTAGGTGGAGTAGGGCAGTGTCATTACGTGTCTTGCCCAAGGACACACCTCGATACAGGTGGCCGGATTCAAACGCACAACCTCTAGATCATAAGTCGAACGCGCTAACCACAGCGCTATCGAGGCTGACTGAAAAAATGTGAGCAGCTTTTGCAAAAAGTTTGACCAACTTCTCAGTGCCATCTGCAATAAATCATTGACAGCATTGATGGGTTGATTGCTCTCTTGCTGATTGATTGATTTGTATTTTTTTTTTCAAGGTAACCGGGAGCTAAAAGCATATTGGGGCTACCCCTACTCTGTCGCTGATTTTCTTTCTAGCTTTAACCCTCATCCTGCTGAACAGTTTAATTAGCCACACCCATTTCTGTCTTTAAGCCAATCAGATTACATGATATAATTTTTTCTTTCAAATTCATAAACTGAATGACAAACAGTGCAGAAGCTGATCAGATGGCTTCTTGAAAACAAGAGGACCATGATGGCCCTGGATCGCTCACCTGATCCAAAGAGTAACAAGTGGGCCCCGGGGAGGGCCATTATTGACCCCAGGGTTATAATGTGCATAATGTTGAGGGAGGTCTAAAAATATGAAGCTTCATACCAAATATCAACAAAGGCTATAATTTGAACAATCTTGGCAAAGGTCTACTAGATGAAGCTACACAACAAATATCAAAGACCTGGGCCTTGCGGTTTCAGAGAAGAAGATTTTTTTAAAGATATTCCTTACATAAGCCTATGTAAAACCAAATGGCCCCGGGGCAGGGGCATTTTTGGCCTCAGGGCTATAATTTAAACAATCTTGATAGAGGTCCGCTAGATGAAGCTTCACACCAAATATCAAAGACCTGGGCCTTGTTGTTTCAGAGAAGAAGATTTTCAAAGATTTTCTCTATTATAAGTCTATGTAAAACCAAAGGGCCCTGGGGCGGGGGCATTTGTGGCCCCAGGGCTATAATTTTAACAATCTTGGTAGAGGTCCACAAGCTGAAGCTTCATACCAAATGTCAAAGATCTAGGCCTTGTGGTTTCAGAGTAGAAGATTTTTCAAGATTTTTCCTATATAAGTCTATGAAAAACCAAAGGGCCCAGGAGCGGGGGCATTTTTGGCCCCAGGGCTATAATTTGAGCAATCTTGATAGAGGTCCACAAGATGAAGCTTCATACCAAATATCAAAGACCTGGGCCCTGCAGTTTCAGAGAAGAAGATTTTTAAAGATTTTCCCTATATAAGCCTATGTAAAACCAAAGGGCCCCGGGGCGGGGGCATTTTTGGCCCCAGCACTATAATTTGAACAGTCTTGGTAGGGGTCCACTAGATGAAGCTTCATACCAAAGAGCAAAGACCTGGGCCCTGCAGTTTCAGAGAAGAAGTTTTTTTAAAGATTTTCCCTATATAAGCCCATGTAAAACCAAAGGGCCCTGGGGCGGGGGCATTTTTGGCCCCAGCACTATAATTTGAACAATCTTGGTAGGGGTCCTTTAGATGAAGCTTCATACCAAATATTAAAGACCTGGGCCTTGCGGTTTCAGAGAAGAAGATTTTTAAAGGTTTTCCCTATATAAGCCTATGTAAAACCAAAGAGCCCAAGGGCGGGGGCATTTTTGGCCCCAGCACTATAATTTGAACAGTCTTGGTAGGGGTCCATAAGATGAAGATCCATACCAAATATCAAAGACCTGGGCCTTGCAGTTTCAGAGAAGAAGATTTTAAAAGATTTTCCGTATATAAGCCCATGTAAAACCAAAGGGCCCCGGGGCGGGGGCATTTTTGGCCCCAGCACTATAATTTGAACAATCTTGGTAGGGGTCCACTGGATGAAGCTTCATACCAAATATGAAAGACCTGGGCCTTGCAGTTTCAGAGAAGAAGATTTTTAAAGATTTTCCCTATATAAGCCTATGTAAAACCAAAGGGCCCCGGGGCGGGGGCATCTTTGGCCCCAGCACTATAATTTGAACAATCTTGGTAGGGGTCCAACAGATGAAGATTCATACCAAATATCAAAGACCTGGGCCTTGCAGTTTCAGAGAAGAAGATTTTCCCTATATAAGCCCATGTAAAACCAAAGGGCCCCAGGGCGGGGGCATTTTTGGCCCCAGCACTATAATTTGAACAATCTTGGTAGGGGTCCACTAGATGAAGCTTCATACCAAATATCAAAGACCTGGGCCTTGCAGTTTCAGAGAAGAAGATTTTTTAAGTTTTCGCTGAAAAAAATCTATTTTTGGCTCCTGTGACCTATATGTGCAACGGACCGGAACCATTTGAACAACTTTGAAAGGGGACCACCTAAGGATCATTCCTGTGAAGTTTGGTCAAAATCCGCTCAGTGGTTTAGGAGGAGATGTCGTTTGAAGAAATTGTTTACGCACGCACGCACGGACGCACGCACGGACGGACACACGCACGACGGACAAAAAGTGATCCCAAAAGCTCATCTCGTCACTACGTGACGGTAAGCTAAAAAATCATCTGATCTGGATCTTTACTTTTTGCAACGGTAGGGGTTGTCTAGAACAGCAGAATATGGGTAATCCAAACCTGAAGTTTAAGGCCAGTTGTTCCAAGCATCGTTAGCTTAACGAGCTTGTTAGTGGTCATATAGTTAACTGCAATAACAATATCTTGAGACGAAATACTCATATTAGCAACATGTGTACTAAGGCAAATAGAACGCTTGGTTTCCTGAGGCGAAATCTTCATCAGTGCCCCCAGGATGTTAAAGAGGCGGCATATAAAGGTCTTGTTCGCCCAATCTTGGAATATGGTAATTGTATCTGGGACCCCAGTGGAGTGGTCCTTAATGATGAAATTGAGAAAGTTCAGAATCGAGCTGCTAGATTTGTAACAGGCAATTACTGCTTTGAAACTGGGAGCATGACTGGAATACTTGGAAAATTAAAATGGGAGTCTCTCAAGAAAAGGAGAAAAGACAGTAGGCTAATCCTATTATACAAAGGTCTAAAGGGTGCTGCCAGCATTCCAACAGATGACCTTGTTCCCCCAGCTAGACACTGTAGAAATCACCATTCGTTGGCGTTTCAGACCCTTACTGCAAGAACTGACATTTATAAAGAGTCGTTCTTCCCCAGAACCATTAGAGATTGGAATGCCCTTCCCGATTCGATTATTTCGACAGCTGAAGGTGCTGATGATTGTGTAGCTAAATTTACCTCTTTGGTTAGAGCTAGGGACTAACTTCCCACATCACAGGTCCTGGTGTATGAATGTCTTTTGACGTGTCATCAGTAACAATTCTGATTCTGATCTAAAATTTTGCTATTTTTGCTGAAAAAAATGTGAGCAACTTTTGCAAATAGCAGCTTTAGCATTTGCAAAAGCTTCTCACATTTTTTCAGCAAAAATGTTAGCATATTTGCCATATTGAACGATTGGTTTTAACGATATGTTAACTAACGACATCATTATTTTTGGACAACTGGGCCATTGGTTTCAGAGCAGAAGATGCTTGAAAATGTTGATAGGCAACAGACAACAGATCAGACAACTGACTCTTACCATACTTTAAGGTCACCTTTGAGCCTTTGGCTCAGGTGAGCTAATAAAAAGGTGCAGAATCTTTCAAGCATATGCATACACTGTATGTATTCACTTTCAGAGGAGATGAATAGGTACAGTAGGACTTCCATGGCTCGAATACCTATGGCTCTTTTACCATGGCTGAGTCAAACCCATTTTTTGATTCCCTATGGAATTCCTCTACAAGAGAAGTAGTGTGGGATAATTAAGGAGATTTTTTTACTTTTATCTTGCAAATGTATGCTGTGTGTACTTATTAGAATCGCCTCGATGAGGCGATTCTAATGATTACACACAGCATACATTTTTGTTATAGAAAAGATGTCCAAAATTAACCTCGTTATGCCTCCTGCCAGTAACCCTCAGTGGCTCAAACTAGCCCTGTCTCAAACAGATTTTCGTTGTCCCAAAGGTGTTCTAGCCATAGTTCGACTGTATGTTAGACCCCAAGATGCCACGAAAAACTGCACCTGCAAATGTGGTCTGTTCATGTCGTCACTGAACTTACCAGTCTTATTATAAGTTCTGTCTTTTGCTGATTCATTTTGGCAAATTCCAAGCAAATTACCGTAAAACTCCTACATATTCAGACACCTTGAGGACTTGCTGTAATTCTCCTAAAATTTTAACAAATTTGTTTCACGATCCAGCAAGGTGTCCAAAAAGTGAAGACCGAATGGCAAACAGTGTAGAGTCAGATCAGACTGCTCCTGAAAACAGTGTAGACCCTGATCAGACTGCTCCTTCAGGAGCAGTCTGATCTGGGTCTGCACTGTTTGCTTAGGCCTGTCTGTCCCAATACTTTGATCATTACGGTATCTCCGAACTATTCATTAGCACTCTGTTCAACAGATCGCTTTTATAGCACTACTACTCTCACTTTTCAAAGCTTTTCTTTGGAGAATCTGTCTTTTTATGAAAGGCGTAGAACATTTCTAATGGTTTATTCACTCGCCAGTACTTGTCATTCACTTGTTCAAGTGTCAATGAACCATTTAAGGCAATATAATTGTCTGATGAACTTGCAATGTATATGGAATATTTCTTTTCATCTGCTGGCGTAGCTGAAAATAAAAGAAATGAATTTATTTTATACATAGCAGTGAAATCAATGCATATCTAAAACAAATAAAAGTAATATTTTCACACCGTGAAAATATATTTTCACGGTGTGAAAAATAACAGGACCATGTTATTTTCACAGTAGCAGCCCCGACTACTTTTCTCGCCGAAATTCATGTTATCTATAAAATAATTCTGTAAAATACCTTGAAAAAGCATTCTTTGAACTATAAAAATGCTGTATTAAAAATGGTGATCTGTTTATGGTTTGCAACTGACAGTTATGATGTCGTGGCCAAGATGATTTACAGTAAGTGTCCTAAATATTATCAAATAAAAAGAAAATTTCCTTTTTTTTGATAAATATCAAAAATATTTCATCTCGTGTGTTGAAAACATCGGAATTTTCACTCATGCTTCGCACTTGTGAAAATTCTGGTATTTTCAACACACTTGATGAAATATTTTTGGTATTCATCTCAAAAAAGTAAATATCCTCTATTTCTTACATGCTTTTCAATGAAATATAGAGATTTCTCAATGAAATCCAAACGATGCTGTAGTGAAAATATGATTTTTATTTTTCACTGTTTTTGAATTGGATGTATCAATGAAAATAACATATATTCTTTGATTGTTAGATTTCAATTAGATAAACGTTACTAATACACTGTAAAGGCGTTATAACACGGATGCATGAATCGCCGAAATCTTTATAATGCTTTTGGTCTGTGGCTCCCGTTTTTTTTTTCATACAGATGATGATGTTATATACTCGGTAAAAAAAGTTTTGTCCCTAGGCAGAGAATGGGCTGTAAAATATCACAGGAACGATCGATTTTCATATAGTATATACCAGCCTCTTCAGCAGCCACAGCCCGTCAATACTGATTAGGTTTGAGTCTTATGAACCTGTCAGAAAATGCTACAGAGGCTGCCAAATGTTGTAAGGGTCAGCTTTCAAAACGTGCAAATCGTAATTTAAGCGTTAATGACTATTGTAAACAACGGGGTCTAACTCAGTAATTGCTGGGCAGATTTTTGTGAAATTTTCATTGTTGATATTGCAAGACTATGCCAAAAAGGGATCAGAAAGGTGTTTTGTCTTTTGGACCTTAACTCCTGATACAGAGGCTGCAGACCCCCAGAAGACGTTGTCAAAAAGGTGAAAAAAATGGCTGTAATTGGGTATAACTCAATAGCTAATGATCAGATTTTTGTGTAATTTGTATCATTTTGATGCACAGTCTGTACTTGAAAAGGGCACGAAACCATTAGCCCCTTTTAGACCTTAACGGCTGGTACAGATGCTGCAAAATGCCGGAGGGGGTTAAAAACGCCGGCAAAAATGACAATCGTTTTGAGAGGCGGCTTGATATTGTTTACCGCATTCATTCATGCGGTATTCGTTCGTTCGTTCGCTCGCTCGCTCGTTCGTTCATTCGTTCGTTTGTTTGTTTGTTCTTTCGTTCGTCTATTCGTTCGTCCGTTCGTTTGTTCGTTTATTTATTCATTCATTTCTCAAAAAGGTCAGTTTTACCGACAAACTCATTAAAATTTCACTTGCATGCTTTTTGTGATTTTTCAAAATGTTGAGTTCATCAATGTTTTTTTTAATCGTGCACTTTTGTGAGCATCGCTTTAAAACAGATTTGATAAACTTGTTACCGTAGAAACACCATAGACTTTGATCACGATGCCACCTCGTTACCGAAAACTGTCAAACTTAGACCGGGCTAGGGCACTTGGGCAGCTCCAGGCAGGGCAATCTAGTCGACGTGTTACCATAGCGTTTAACACAAATCGCAAGACTATCGACAGGATAAGGCAACGCTATGCAGCTTCTGGGGATGTCAAGGACCTCCCGCGCTCAGGAAGACCCAGGGCAACAACCCATGCCGAGGATTGACTGATCACCAACAGCACTCTAAGAAGCCGCTTTACCAATGCCAAAATGACGACTATGCGGATTCGACGACTACGAGGTGCTGGGGGCATAGCCGTCTCTGTTCAAACCATTCGGAACAGAATCCATGCTGCTGGGCTGAAATCACGTGTTCCTGCGAAGAAGCCCATTCTTTTACCGAGGCACAGAGCAGCTCGTCTTCAGTTTGCTCGGAATCATGTGCGATGGAATAGACAGCAATGGCGAACTGTCGTGTTCTCAGATGAGAGTCGGTTTTGCCTACATCATATTGACGGACGTCTACGTGTCTGGCGTCGGAATGGGGAGCGTCACGCGGAAGCCAACGTGCAGCCACGCCATGCTTACAATGGAGGAAGTGTCATGGTCTGGGCTGGTGTGACGGCAGATAGGCGTACCAACCTCGTTGTGGTTCCAGGAATTCTTACCGGTCAACGCTACAGCGACGAGATCCTACGTCCCCATGTTGTGCCTTTCCTTCAGCAAATGGGAAACAACGCCATCTTTCAAGATGATAATGCCAGACCACATCGGGCAAGAATTGTAGACGCCTATCTGCAAGCCAACAACGTCAGACGGTTAGACTGGCCAGCAATGTCGCCTGACTTAAGCTGCATTGAACATGTCTGGGATGTCCTCGGCAGAGCCGTCCAAACGAGGATAACAGAGCACAGCACTATGGCAGATCTTCGGCGCTTCCTTGGAGAGGAATGGCATCCAATCCCTCAAGCCACCATCCGGAAGATGGTCTTCTCTACCAGAAAACGACTGATTGAGTGCAGAGACAATCGCGGAGGTTATACCCACTACTAAAGAAAGACAAAGTTCAAACTTATTGAATAGTGTTTCACATGTCAAATGAATTTCAAATGTCAGAATAGTGAAATAAAGTTGCTGATCTTCTTGCTTTGTTTAAGACCAGTGCCACGTATCAGTATATGCATAAAATGGAATAATGTCGTATCAACGTTGATTCGATATGACAATGTTTCAATCAAAGGATGCGGTGGTCTCGATGAGTCGATATTTCATGTTTGTCGTATGCCGATACGTGGCTAGTCCTTTGTTACGATTTGCACGTTTTGAAAGTTGACCCCAGTCGCACTCCGCAGCCTCTGGAGCATTTACGATCGCGTCCTTCTTACCTAAACCTAATCAGTATTGACGAGCAGTGGCTGCTGAAGAGTTTGGTATATGCCATATGAGAATCGACCGACCCTGTGATATTTTACAGCCGATTGTATACATAGGGACAAAACTTTTTTTACCGAGTATATATGCAGTGGATGACTTTCTGAACAGCCAAGAAAAGGAGTTCTATAAAAGTGGCATTGAGGCCCTTAAACACCACTGACAAAAGTGTTTCTGTTTGTTTTGTTTGATTTGAGGTTTAACGTCCCTGTCAACACTGTAAAGGTCATTTTGGAGATGTTGCTTCCAATTTTGTGGGACTTTTACCCGACATTGAGATGAAATGACATCTCAAGCCCTGTCGCCCAATGAAACCAATTGGGTTTATAAACATGTACGGTCCAACACTCGCATCGCTTTGCCTGGGCAAGCTTAGATCCTCTAAGTGGTTTACCAGTACTCGTGTGTTGGTCGGATTCAGCTCTGTGTGGAAGCATCATGCAGCCCATATATTTCTTCAAGTCCCGATGGGCGGGGGCCACTGGCAAAAGTGTATAGATACTGAAGGGGATTATGTTGAAAAATAGTACAATATGTCCGACAAAATTGAAATCCTTCAATATGAGGCTCACAACATAGCAATCAGCCCTCAGCCCTCGTAAAACCCCAATTCAAACAAACAAACATAATTCCTGATGTCAGAGGAGAAACAAGGATAATAAAGGGATCATTTGCCTTATTTGTTAGAAAAATATTGTGGCTCCCTGTTAGACTCGCATTATTGAGGTGATTCCAACAAGTACCCACAACAAGGTGACAGTATTCAGCGAAATTCATATATATTAAGACCACCTTTGGGACTGTTAAAATTGAAAAGTGGTCTTCAAAAGTGGTTGAAGACCACTTTTGACCAGTTCCAAAGGTGGTCTTTTACTTGAGGACATTGGGTGTAGAAAATGTAAAGGAAGAAAATCAGTTGTAAAGCATGTTACCCGGTAAGCCTTTATTACTATCTTGAAAACATGATAGTAACAGTGCCCTTTTTATTTAAGCAGCTTTTACCTGTTAAAGTGCCCCTCTCCTGAATCAGCACCCTGTCCTTTTCCAAGGCTGGTGGAAATACTATAAAATAAACTATCTAAACTGACCTGTATCTGTACTTGTTTCCAGCTGTAGCCGTAATGCAAGATACTTTGACAAATGGTCCACTGAAGGAAAAAAAAAACAAAGCATGTTAACCCTTATCATGCTGTTCACAACAACCCCTATCTTTGGAAACAGTGTAGATCCAGATCAGATGGCTTCTGAAGAAGCCATCTGACCAGGATCTACACTGTTTGGCATTCAGTTTATGAATTTGTAGCAATAAATTACATCAAGTAATTTGATTGGTTGATAGACAGAAATTGGTGTGGCTTAAATGAATATTCAGCAAGAGAAGGGTTAGCCTTTGTCATGCTGAATATTTAAATATGCCACACCCACTACTGATTATCAACCAATCAGATTACTTGATGCAAATTATTGCAACAAATTCGCAATCTGAATGACAAACAATGTAGATCCTGATCAGATGGCTTCTTCAGGACACTACTGGTTTCATTGACGACAGGGCTTGAGAGTCATTTCATCTCAATGTCGGGTAAAAGTCCCACAAAATTGGAACCAACATCTCCAAAATGACCTATACAGTGTTGATGGAGACCTCAAACCTCAAATCAAACAAACAAAACATGGTTGTTAAACTGCTTTGGACCACAAAAATAGTGTTATGAAGAGATTGCTGTTTATTAAGTACCTAAGTGGCACGGATTAATGAAAAAAACTAGAAATGTGTCAATACAACACAAAAAAGAAACAAATATTAGGGTGGCTACAACAAAGATTCTAGGCACTGAGGGGAATGAATGATACACATGGCATATTTTCCACCATTTGCTTTGCTTATAAACTAAGACCCTCTGATGAAAGGTGTATATTCTTAAGGGGAATGGGTACACCTGGCAGATTTTTCTGCCATTTTTCAAAGGGTGGCAACATTCTGGACTTCCTGTTCACTTTTCTGAAAGCTCTATCCCTCAGAAAAAGGGGTCAACTCTTAAAGGAAAGAATTTGCTCCTTAGGAGCAAATTCTTTCCTTTAAGAGTTGACCCATATTGACATTGGAGAAAAAAATACTTTTGAAGGAGTTGTATGACATCAGCCAAAGAAGTGTTTTGTTTCAGCCCTGAGGCAGAAAAAGTGCAGTAAGGAACACTCTACATGAAGGGCCCATATATGACAACAGTACCTGTAGCATTTGCAGTAGTTTTAATAAATCTGGCTTCATCAGCTCTATCCTCAGCACCTTCCTTTGGGTAGGGTCTGAACACAAGCTCTATATCGGGCGGTGGTTCTGGATGACTTGGCATTGGCTCTTGCGGAACCTCGAACATTGAATTCTCTGTACTGGAGTCATCAGAATACGGTTTCTGTTTCTTCCGTGGAGTATTGTCATTTGATGTGCACGATCCTCTGGTATCCGTGTCTGTTCTTAACAAGGCATCTGTGTCTGAGGCTTGCTTTCTCACACGCTGGGCTCTATTCAGCGCTTGCTGCCGCAACCCTTCTTCAATACTGAAAGAGAGGGAAAATGATTAACGGTCATGTTGTCTGCATACCTTACCAGCTTTAATGTACCATATGTATTCCGACAGAACTAGACAAAGTGCCCGCTGGGGCACATATACCCCCGGCCAGTGCCATCGCCTTTAATTAGAAACTAGAAATGGTGTTTGTAAAACACAATGCCCCCAACCTTTGCTTGTCCTTAGATGGCAAAATATTCAACAAATATTGTTAAAGACTCAAAAACATACAACAAGAATTCCCCCGAAGGCTATGTCGCGCCTGTGGGGGCACAAAGTCACCAAACCATGAAATCTAGGTCAAGGTCAAACATGGATACCTGCATAAAAATTTCACTCCTAGTTGCAAGCATGTACCAAGTATCATCAATGAAACTCTTAAAAACAGGCTCTTACATCAGGGTGAATGTTAGGGTTGTCACACTATTTTACAAAGTCAGTGAACCATAAAATGTAGGTCAAGGTCAGAAATGGATACTTGCATTGAAGTTTCAATTCCTAAATGCAAGCTTGTACCAAATACAATTAATGAAGCTCTAATAGATCTTGAGAAATGGACTCTTACATTAGATAGAAAGTCAGGGTGGTCGCAATACATGTAATTCACAAAGTCAGTGAACCATGAAATATGGGTAAAAGTCAAACATGGATGCTTGCGTTGCAGTTGCAATTCCTAGATGCAAGTTTGTACCAATTATAATTTAAAAAGCTTTAATAGTTTTCGAGAAATGGTGAATGTCAGGGTGGTCGCAATAATTCACGAAGACAGTGAACCATGAAATATAGGTCAAGGTCAGATATGAATGCTTGCGTTGAAGTTGCAATGCCTGGATGCAAGTTTGTACCAAGAATGATTAATGAAGCTCTAATAGTTCTCAAGATATCGACTTGCTGACAAGATTTTATTAGAAAAAACAAGGCATCGCATGCGATACAAATCCCCTCGCACAAGACAACTTCGTGTGTGGAAAACACTGAAATGGCAAAAGTCCAACTTGCTTGAGATATTATCAAATGCAACATTTGTGTAAAGTTTGTTTAAAAATCCATCCATAAATGTAGGTTCTAGAGTGATGACAATATTTCTCTAAAAATAGTCATAGGGACCTTGACTTGAGGCCATGGCCGCGAAGTAGATCTTGCTCAAGATATTATCATAAGCATCTTTTGTGTGAAGTTAGATTAAAATCATAAATGTAGGCGGTAGAGCAATGACAAAGTTTTTCTAAAAATAGCCATAGTGACCTTGACCTTGAGGTCATGACCTTGAAAGTCAAAGCAACTCGAGATATTACCATAAGAAACATTTGTGTGAAGTTCTATTAACATCCATCTATAAATGTAGGCACTAGAGCGATGACTAAGATTTTCTTAAAATAGCCAGTGACCTTGACCTTGAAAGTCGAAATAGTTTGAGATATTGTCATAAGGAACATTTGTGTGAAGTTATACTGAAATCGGTGAAGAAATGTAAGCGCTAGAGCCATGTCAAAGTTTTTCTAAAAATAGCCACAGTGACCTTGACCTTGAAAGTCAAACTCACTCGAGGTATTGTCATAAGGAACATTTGTGAGAAGTTATATTGAAATCAGTGAAGAAATGTAGTTGCTAGGCCGATGACAAAGTTTTTCTAAAATTAGCCACAGTGACCTTGACCTTGAAAGTCAAAATTGCTCGAGATGTTGTCTTAAGGAACATTTGTGTGAAGTTATATTGAAATTGGTGAAGAAATGTAAGCGCTAGAGCATTGACAAAGTTTTTCTAAAAATAGTCCCAGTGACCTTGACCTTGAAAGTGGAACTCGCTACAGATATTGTCATAAGGAACATTTGTGTGAATCGATTTTGAAATTGGTGAAAAAATGTAAGCGCTAGAGCAATGAAAAAGTTTTTCTAAAAATAGCCACAGTGACCTTGACCTTGAAAGTCGAACTCTTTATAGGTATTGTCATAAGGATCATTTGTGTGAAGTTATATTAAAATCGGTGAAGAAATGTAGGCGCTGGAGCAATGACAAAGTTTTTCTAAAAATAGCCATTGTGACCTTGACCTTGAAAGTTGAAATGGCTTGAGATATTGTCATAAGGAACATTTGTGTGAAGTTATATTGAAATCGGTGAAGAACTGTAAGCGCTAGAGCATTGACAAAGTTTTTCTAAAAATAGCCACAGTGACCTTGACCTTGAAAGTGGAATTCACTAGAGATATTGTCATAAGGAACATTTGTGTGAAGTTATATTGAAATCGGTGAAGAAATGTAGGCGCTAGAGCGATGACAAAATTTTTTCTAAAAATAGCTACAGTGACCTTGACCTTGAGGTCATGACCCTGAAAGTCGAACACACTCGAGATATTGTCATAAGGAACATTTGTGTGAAGTTATATTGAAATCAGTGAAGAAATGTAGGCGCTAGAGCAATGACAAAGTTTTTCTAAAAATAGCCAGTGACCTTGACCTTGATGTCATGACCTTGAAAGTCGAACTTGCTCAAGATATTGTCATAAGGCACATTTGTGTGAAGTTATACTGAAATCAGTGAAGAAATGTAGGCGCTAGAGTGATGACAAAGTCTTTCTAAAAATAGCCAGTGACCTTGACCTTGAGGTCATGACCTTGAAAGTCGGAACTCGCTGAGATATTGTCATAAGAAACATTTGTGTGAAGTTATATTGAAATTGGTGAAGAAAGTAGGCCCTAGAGCGATGACAAAGTTTTACTAAAAATAGCCAAAGTGACCTTGACCTTGAGGTCATGACCTTGAAGTCGAACTCGCTCGAGATTTTTTTATAAGGAACATTTGTGTGAAGTTATATTGAAATTGGTGAAAAATGTAGGCGCTAGAGCGATGACAAAGTTTTTCTAAAAATAGCCACAGTGACCTTGACCTTGAGGTCATGACCTTGAAAGTCGAACTCGCTCGAGTTTTTTTTATAAGGAACATTTGTGTGAAGTTATATTGAAATTGGTGAAGAAATGTAGGCGCTAGAACGATGACAAAGTTTTTCACAAATTACCAAAATGACAAAGGGCCATAACTCACAAAGTATTTTTCCGAATTTTGTCATAAGTTAATCAGTTCATCTACTCATCACCACCAATCTATTCACCAACTTTCAAGGCTCTAGCTCCAATAGTTTTTGAGATATCTTGCTGACAAGATTTTATTAAAACAATTTCAAAGGGCAATAACTCTTGAAGGGGGCATAATCCGGACAAGAAAAAAAATATGCGTCAGCTAATTTTCCATAGGAATCCATATATGAAATTTCAACACCCTACCATACACGGTTCTAAAGATATGCTATGCATCACTTTTAGCATACATTACAATGGGCACAAATTACCAAAATGACAAAGGGCCATAACTCACAAAGCATTTTTCAGAATTTTGTCAAAAGTTAATCAGTTCATCTACTCATCACCACCAATCTATTCACCAACTTTTAAGGCTCTAGCTCCAATAGTTTTTGAGATATCTTGCTGACAAAATTTTATTAAAAAAATTTCAAAGGGCAATAACTCTTAAAAGGGGCATAATCCGGACAAGAAAAAAAATACGCGTCAGCTTATTTTCCGTGAGGAATCCATATATGAAATTTCAAAACCCTAGAATACACGGTTCTAAAGTTATGCTACGCATCACTTTTAGCATACATTACAATGGGCACAAATTACCAAAATGACAAAGGGCCATAACTCACAAAGTATTTTTCGGAATTTTGTCAAAAGTTAATCAGTTCATCTACTCATCACCACCAATCTATTCACCAACTTTCAAGGCTCTAGCTCCAATAGTTTTTGAGATATCTTGCTGACAAGATTTTAATTAAAAAAAATTCAAAGGGCAATAACTCTTAAAAGGGGCATAATCCGGACGAGAAAAAAAATACGCGTCAGCTAATTTTCCATGAGGAATCCATATATGAAATTTCAAAACCCCAGCATACATGGTTCTAAAGATATGCTATGCATCACTTTTAGCATACATTACAATGGGCACAATATACCAAAATGACAAAGGGCCATAACTCACAAAGTATTTTTCGGAATTTTGTCAAAAGTTAATCAGTTCATCTACTCATCACCACCAATATAATCACCAACTTTCAAGGCTCTAGCTCCAATAGTTTTTGAGAAATCTTGCTGACAAGATTTTATTTAAAAAATTTCAAAGGGCAATAACTCTTGAAGGGGGCATAATCCGGACGAGAAAAAAAATACGCGTCAGCTAATTTTCCATATATGAAATTTCAAAACCCTAGCATACACGGTTCTTTAGTATTGCTATGCATCAAAAGCGTAACGGACGGACGAACAGACGAACGGACGAACGAACCAGAAGCAATATGCCCTTCCAACTTTTTCAAAGTTGGGGGCATAATGAATATGTTTGTAGCATTGACTCTTTCCATATACAGTCCACTGAAAATAACTACTGAATTTGAACAAATATAGTATAATCTAATTACATCATATCAAAAGATGAAACTGTTGTGTTGGCTGAATAATGAAAATCAAAAGTTTGTGGCAATTTGGCACAATTTTACCTGGAAATAACAATTATAAAATAGGCTGCAATAGAACAACAAAGCTTAATTAACCCATTTAGTACCAGTACTACCAGAAACCCCAAAACGGGTAGTTGGCAAACAGTGCAAGGCCCAGATCAGACGCCGCAGAATGCAGTGTCTGATCAGGGCCTACACTGTTTGCAAAAGGTTCAGCTGTTTTCCAAATAAATTTTGATGAAAACACAACCTGACACCCCTAAATTTTAAAGTGGACTCCTGATATATATAGGGAGGAAGATTCCATTTGGTACAAAAAGGGTTAAAGTAGCTGTAGAATACCATATAAAGCAATACATTTTTTATTACAATATATTACTTGCATTTATTATTGTCTGCATTTCAAGAGGAAATTTTTTATGTAAAATGTAAGTTCTAGTCACTGTAGTTTCTAAGGTGACAAGGGCCATTGTATAATCTGACAAGTCGATTAAGTATGAAATATAGGTCAAGGTCACTGGGTCAAGGTATATGCTGATGAAAAATGTCATGTAGAAACATTTTAGTAAAGTATAAAGGTTCTAGTATTAACTATAGTTGCTGAATTCCAAGGGTTATAGAGTATTCGAGCATGGTCACATGGTCAAAGGGTATGCAGAGAAGGCATGTCAAGGAGAAACAGTATGTGAAATTCAAAGTTCTCTCAACTATAGTTGCTTGAGATCCAAAGGGTTATGGTATAATCTGACAAAGTCAAATAAGCGTGAATTATAGGTCAAGGTCACTGGGTCATGGTGTATGTTGATGTAGCAAGTCATGATGAAACATTAAGTAAAGTATGAGGGTTCTAGTAACTATAGTTGCTGAATTCCCAAGGGTTTAATATGGTATAATTTGACAAAGTCAATGCAGCATGAAATATAGGTCAAGGTCATGGGTTTTTTTTCCTATTTTTTTTTTCTCTTATTACTGCTACTTGCTCACATCTGAGCATTACGAGCAGGATTTCCTGGGTGGTAACCAGAACTGGTATGAAGGGTACACAGAGATGCCATGTAAATTTGTTTGATTTGAGGTTTAACATCCCTGTCAACAGTGTATAGGTAATTTTGGAGAGTTGCTTCAAATTTTGTGGGACTTTTTCGCCGCTGCCGGGATCAAACCCAGGATCTCTAGTAGGGCTGGCTAATCAGAGCTGAAAAGATAATCGATTATCAGTCCTGTCATTGCGATCGATAATCGATTAGTAATCGCTAAGATTTGTGTCAATATTTTACCTGTCTGGCTTTCTGTCTGAGCATGACTCTTACCATCTCTTGCACTTTACCATATGTATATTTGAACAGACAGGCCTTAGCAAACAGTGTAGACCCAAATAAGACGCCGCATAATGCGGCGTCTCATCAGGGTATGCACTGTTTGCCACTCATACAGCTATTTTAGGCATAACTTTGGGTAGTAAATTGTACCTATCAAGTAATCGATTAAAAGCAAATCAGAAATGATAATCATTTTTGTGGAATTTATCGATCGATTAACCGATTATATGATTAATCGTGGCAGCCTTAATCTCTAGCATCAGAATCAGAATTGGGGTGCGTAAATTTACCGGAATGGACCTAATTACCGGAATGCACCATTTTTCACCCCGGTTTCCACCATATTTTTAGGACATTTATATAAAATACAACCTATTTTCATTTCATAACCATATTGTGCATGTCCTTTTTCACAAATTAATTTGTAAAATGTGGAATATGGATCAGTTCACAATAACCTCACCCAGTGCGTCTGAACCACCACAATCACTTTACCTAGTGGTGTTTGGAGCAGCAATATGTTGAAAAACATTACAGACATTCATCCAAATAGTTATTTCTAGAACCAGATAGTATGACACTCTAATGCATATAGATACAACAGGCATAGGCGTGTGCCTTTTATATAAATATATCACCAATTTACGAATCCATTTATTAATTACCATTATGCTAACACATCCGCGTGACACAGTGTATTCTTTCATATCTCAAAAATTTTGAGTTTTCTGATGAATATCTGTGATATTTTTTCTTATTTATACTGCAAACATAAGTGGTGGGTGCTCATCAGAACCACCCCAGTGAGGCGGTTCTAACGAGTACCCACAATCTCTGTTTTGGAGCAAAAGTAAGGAAAATATTGAATACCTCCTTGGACCCCAGTTTTCTCTATATATGTGGGGTTTGTGGGGTCTTCATTTCACGGACTTGTTAACTTGGTGTTCTTTCGCTATTGTGAGTCATGTTACAGTTGATTATCGTTATCTCGTTAAACTGATATTTCAAACTGCTGCTTAAGTGAGACTAGATTTTGCCAACTTTTCAGTTCTTCTATTTTTTTCATTACATGTAGATTTGAAATCTTTTTATCTCAAACTACTGTTATTTCAAATAAAAATTTCCTGTCCCTTGGAGTTTGATAATTTGATAATAACCTAAAATAAATAAAATAATAATAATAATAAATAAAATAAAAAGGCATATAATAATTTATCAGCCAATTTAAATTCTGCCAGCTCAAAGCGATTAAAGTATATTTGTGAAAAAAAAAAAAAACAATAAACCTGAAAGCGTGCCTGAGTAGGTGTGGATAATCTAATTATCTTAGTTGTTGATAAGACACGGTCAGTGTTTTAATTAGGTGTGAAGGTGTAAATGGTCGGTCTAACGCACGCCAGCTTGATCCAAATAACGCACATCAGCTTAACACTTTAAAAAAAAACAAAAACAAGAGGCCCATGGGCCACTATGCTCACCAGAGCTCAGGTGGGCACTGCCCAATGGCAGCCATGTATTTTAACATGATATCATTTTAATCTACCAAATGAACCCCCATGTCCAATTGAGCACCCATGTGGACTCAGTATCTGAAACATTAGGCCTTTTATGAAGTAGAGGGGTGGGGCATGGACCCAATGGAGCCCTGGTTGATATCACTAAATGTGTCTTATCATAAGGAACAAGAATATATCTGGTTCAGCAGTGGGGATCTGTAAGGCCTCTTAAGTAGTAGAGGGGTTGGGGCATGCCATGTCGATCCCAGGAAAGCCCGATTGCTGTCCCTAAATGTGTCTTATCATAAGGACCAAGTATATATATGGTTTAGGGATGGGAATCTGAACTGTTTCTAAGATTTGAGGCCCTTTTATGAAGTGGAAAGGATAGGAATGGCCCCTGCGGACCCCCCTACAGTAGGTGTGCTAATAATAAGGAACAAGAACATATATAATTATGGGGTGGGGATTTGAATGGTTTCTGAAATATAAAGCCTTTTATGAAGTGGAAGGGCGGGGCACATTGCCTCAGCACAAAGAGACCCCCAGGTTGGTTTGATTAGACGAGTCTTATCATAAGGAACAAGTATATAATTTCGGGGTGGGGATCTGAACTATTTCTGAGATATATGGCTTTTAATGAAGTAAAGCGATGGGGCCTGGCCTGGGCATGCCCAGGGGACTCCTAAGCTGGTGTCACTGAATGCATCTTATCATAAGGAAGAAGAATATATGTGGTTTAGGGTGGGGCTAAGAACAGTTTCTGAGATATAAGGCCTTTTGTGAAGTGGAGGGGTGGGGCAAGGCCCCGGGAGACTCCCAGGTTGGTGTCAATGAATGCGTCTTTTCATAAGGAACAAGAATATATGTGGTTTAGGGGTAGCAATCTGTAGGGTTTCAGAGATATTGTGAGATTAAGAAATGGAGGGGTGGGGCATGGCCCCAGCACATCCCTGGGGACCCGCAGGTTGGTGTCACTGAATGCGTCTTATCATAATGAACAAGAATATATATGGTTTATATATATGACAGCCAGCAATAATATTTCTTCAATACTAAGAACATTTTCATATTCTTATCTTCACCATATGTCTGGATCCAATTATAGAACTAGAAATGTATAAAGTTTGATTAAAATTCATCAATTGGGCATGAGCTTGGGTGCAGAAAACCAATTTTTGGCTGAAAATCAAGTTTTCTGGAGCCTATGACCTTAAAAATTAGGACAAGGTCACCAAAGTCTAATTAAATTTTTTGTTGCTGGTATATTGAAAAGTTTGACCAAAATCCATTGATTTGTTCATGAGATAGGGTGCAGACAAGCCATTTTTTGTCCAAAGTTGACAGTTTTTAGGGGCCTGTGCCTTTTAAAAACCAAAACATGACTGATTTCCCCCTCCTGGTGAACCATGTAAGATTGGTCACAAATCCACAATCCATCCATAGATTCAGGAGATATAGTGCCTAAATCAGGATATGCTGAGCTGCTGTCGCTGATGCAAAACAGGATCTGCATCTAAAACAACATATCCTTCTCCCCCTGTTATTTTTTTTTTGCTCACCAGAGCTGAAGCTTATGGGATAGGCAGTTGTCTGTCATCGTCTGACGTCAACACTTTTAAATGACAACTCCTCTGAAGCCACTGGGCCGATTCAGCCATAACTTAATCTGTAGCATCCTTGGGCTGGGGCCCTGGGGGATCGAAAGTTGTGTTTTTTTTATGAAAATGGGCTCATTAGTTTGGTTGCT
Organism: Lucinisca nassula; assembly: GCA_963580285.1. Classification (NCBI taxonomy): domain Eukaryota; kingdom Metazoa; phylum Mollusca; class Bivalvia; order Lucinida; family Lucinidae; genus Lucinisca; species Lucinisca nassula. The sequence goes on from OY757011.1 coordinate 98,655,855, forward strand.
GTGGCAACTTTGAGTTTCCATGGGGAAAATAGAAAAATGGCATTTACTGCCAAGCCTTTGACAAAAAATTTATAGAAATGTTCCTTGAGTAAATTTCTTTCAGCCATATACATGTACTTTTATGCCAACCTTGGGGTCCCCCAGGGTGTGCCGAGACCATGTCCCATCCCCTCCATTACATAAAAGGCCATGTATGTTTGAAACCATTCAGATCCCCAGCCCCAAACCATATATATTCTTGTTCTTTGTGATAAGACACACTCAGTGACACCAACCTGGGGATCCCCTGGTTGTGCTGGGGCCATGCCCCACCCCCTCCACTTAGTTAATCCAATATCTCAGAAACCGTTCAAATCCGCACCCCTAAACCATATGTATATTCTTGTTCCTTATAAGACACATTAGGTGATACCAACCTAGGGGTCTCCCAGAGTGTGCCTGAGTGCCATGTCCCGACCCTCCACTTCAAAAAAGGTGAAATATCTGAGAAGCTGTTCAGGTTACCCCATCCCTAAACCACATTAAATTTTTTCCTCATGATAAGACGCATTCAGTGATACCAACATGTGGGCCCAGGGGGTGTATCGGGCCCGCCGACCCACCCCTCCTCTTCATAAAAAGCCATATATTTCAGAGACCATTAAGATCCCTGCCCCTAAACAATATATTTTCTTATTCCTTATGGTAAGACTCATTCAGTCACACCAACCTGAGGGTCTCTTTGTGCTGCAGCAATGTGCTGGGGGCATGCCCCGCCCCTCCACTTCATAAAATGCCATATATCATAGAAGCCATTCAGATCCCAGACCCATAATCATATGCATTCTTATTCCTTATAATTAGACATATTAAATCACACCAACTTGTGGGGTCCTCTCCCCTCCATTTCACAAAAGGGCCTCATATCTCAAAAACTGTTCAAATCCCCACCCTTAAACCATATACATGTATATTCTTGGTCCTTATGATAAGACACATTCAGAGACAACACAATCTAGAGCTTTTCTGGTGTCCAGCTGGGCCATGCCCCAAACCCTCCGATGCAGAAAAGGCCTTGTATCCCAAGAATGGTACAGATCCCCACCCTTAAGGCTTAATCCATATATATTCTTGTTCCTTTTGATATGGCGCATTCAGTGATACCAACCATGGCTTCATTGGGTCCATGCCACATCCCCGCCAATTCATAAAATAACAAATATTTCAGATACAGTGTCGACATGGGTGCTCCGGGGTATGGGGGTATGTTTGGGAGACTTTAAAATCGGTATATTAAAATCATATGCTAAAATATATTGCTGCCAGTGGACAGTGCCCACCTGAGATCTGGTGAGCAAAGTGGCCTATGGAGCTCTTGTTTTTTGTTTTGGTTTTATGGCCCTTTCAAGATTTTCACTTATTTTGAGCTAGTTGTTAATCAGAGGTGGGAAAAAACCAGAGTTCCCGGATAAAAACCACATGACCGTCCCTTGCAGAACCTCCTAATGCTTAACAGTTGGTGCTTTTACCCACTAGGCCATGAAGTCTATTTGTTGGGGGTGCTTGGTTAATGTTTTGCGTCAAAGTTTCTAAGAGATTTTATCTTCTGAACCCTTTGATAGATATAGTTGATACTTACATTGAAGTTACATACTGGTCTCAAAATTTCATTGATGCATGTCCCACCCCCACAGTGACCTTGAGGTCAAGGTCACAGGCTCAGAAATTTTACATTTGGTTAAAGTTTTAAGACAAAGTTTATAGATGCGTGTATGTTCTAAACTCTAAGACAAACTCAGTTGATACTTGCATCAATGTTGCATACCAGTCCAAAGATTTTGTGATGTATGTCCCTTCCCCCACCCATGGTGACCTTGACCTCAAGGTCACAGACTTAGAAATTTTACATTTGGTTAAAGTTTTATGACAAAGATTATACATGTAAATGCCTGTATTTTCTAAACTCTAAGACAAATTCAATTGATACTTGCATCGATGTTGCATACCAGTCCAACGATTTCATTGATGTATACCCCACCCTGCTGCTTCAGTCACATGGATGCCCCCACCCTTCAGTAACTTTTGTGCCCTCACTCCATCGGTCCATTTAGAAATTTTATGTTTGGTTTAGCTTTTACAAGCACTTTTGTAGATTCTTATAGCTTCTTGACTTCTTCATTCATATTACATTAAGCTTGAAAGATATATCAAAGGGGGCGGTGACCAGGGGTATGTGTCACTCTTTCTCTAGTTTTAAGCACTCATATTTTCCAAACCATTTGATGGATTGGGTCCATATTTGCAATGTGTTTGTTTGAATTGAGGTTTAACATCCATGTCAACATTTATTTAGGTCATTTTGGAGACGTTGCTTCCAATTTTGTAAAACTTTTACCTGACATTGAGATGAAATGGCATCTCAAGCCCTGCCGCCCAATGAAACCAAAAGACTTATATGCATTGGACAGTCTGACTCATTCTACTTTACCTTGGCAGGCTTAGTCCTTCTTGTGGTCAGTTTCAGCTCTGCGTGGAAGTACCATGCTGCCCAATTTATTTCTCCAAGCCCTGATGGGCAGGTGCAGGTCCATATTTGGAATGATCATAGTTATTTTTATAAAGTTTAATCAGCAATACACCCCACCACCACACAAACACCTATGCCAATAACCTCAAAGACACTATTCCAGGGGAGATATGCTGTCTGATGACAACTGTTGTTACATGACTTTTTTGGGATGAGGTGAGCCCCTAGACGGGGGCATCTGTGTCGTATTGACACATTTCTAGTTCTATCAGTGCTGTTCAAACCCAGATGAAGTGTGTGCCCACCACTCTTCTCAAGTTTGTACATGTAAGTTCTGCTGATGGTATGCCTAGAAATCACCTTATGATTTATGATTTAGAACTAAGCTGCAATAATACCAGCATTGTTACACAAAGTTTGAACAAAAATACAAGTCCCCATTAGAAATTATTGCATCCTTCACTGTTCACAAAGTTCTGTAAGCGGTATGGTAGCTCATGAAACAGGATAAGTTATTTAGTTCAAAAGAATATGCTTATTATTGAGTAAATATTATAGCCGGCTGTCAGCAGACTTTTAGGTCTGGTGACCGCCGGCTGTCACTAGACCTAAAAGTCTGGTGCCAGCCGGCTGTCAGCAGACACTTCCTTTAAAAAATCCCTACTTAAATTACATGACTGTGTATGCTCCTGCAAACCTGGAATGTATTTAATGTACACCTGCAAATCTGCTGCGAGTAATGGTCAAAGATGAAAGACCTATCACATTATCAGTAGGAAGATAACAGTTTACCATGACACAATGCAACCACCATACATAATAATAAATTTCCTTGTTCAAGAACCGTGGCTAATTTTCAAAGGAACTTTTCCAGAAACAGTTAAAATAAAGAAATACTCCGGTCTGCAAAATATATCGATAAATGCTGTTTTTATCTGTTTTAATGTTGCTTTTCATTTTCATAAAATTTGTCACGTGACAACAAATCTTCAGTTTCTGTTTACACTGCTAAAATAAGCGGTTTCCATCTTCATTTCCAAAACCCACAGTGTGTGACATCCCTACCGGTGTGGAATTCGAAAAACTAAAATTATATCCCTATTACCGCAAAACTGATTTCATAATCAATGCCAAAAACACTTACAAATACGAAGAAAACATTATTGATTCTGTCTGCTACATGTGGGGTTTTTCGCCATTTATATTCTGCTGGATCCCGGGTGCTTTAATTCGACCCGTTTTATGACAATGACGCTTTCTAATGCCGAAAACCAGTCCGAGGGAAAGCGGATACAACCGAATTACCATCTAATGGAATTTACATACGCAAAAAAAGTAAAACATAAAAACAGTCATAATGCAGATAAAGGTGGTTGTTAATCATTTTGCTAAAACATATATATTGTTTATTTCCGTTGAAGGAATGAAACAATAGTTTGACTAGACACAATTTATCAGAATCGGTAGAACAGTTTGTTTTATATACTGATTTGAACAGTTAATACACCGTTAATTAGTAACACCAGTATACCTTAAGTTTCATAATATTGCACAAGGAAATCAAAGGACTTTCAAAAATGGTATCCATTTAATGATCAACTCAATATGCAGGTGAAAAAATAATAAAGTATTAATAAAAATGCATAAAATGGGGGAAAATGGGTACATTCTGGTAATTAGGTCCGTTCCGGTAAATTTACGCACCATCAGAATTGTTACTGGTGACATATCAAATGACATTCATACACCATTTATGCACTAACTACTGAGCTATCACGCTCCCTCAATCATTCCTCCTTATCTGGAGCTATGCAAGATGTCTAACTCTTGTTAAAAGCAAATAATGAGGGTAACAAGACGTTTCGCCCCCAAGACGATTCCCCCCTGGTCGTTTCCCCCCTGGTCGTTTCCCCCAGGTCGTTTCGCCTCCTTTTTTGGACCCTAGTCGTTTCGCCCCCAAAACCCTAGTCGTTTCGCCCCCAAAACCCTAGTCGTTTCGCCTCCAATTTGTTTTCCTAATTTTTATATATAAAATATTGATATATGACACCGAGAGAAAGAAAGAGAGAGAGATAGAAGAACATGTTCTTTAAATGGGAATGATAATCAGCTGGGTGCCCAGAAGGCTGCCTCGTTGAGGCCCCCTTGGGGACACCCTCCTGATGGAACCCGGAAATATGCAAAGCGAAGACAGCATGGCTGTCAGAACGGAGCATACATTCCTGGAATAGGTCAAGTACAGAACAATTTAACAGGCGGGGCAACGGTAAAGACCAAATTTGTTAGGGTTACACTAAAATTTTGAAGCAACAGGAACAGGCCTCAATAATTTTAGTATAACAAGTCCTAGTCACACCTCCCCGAGTGGCCACTTTTAAGGCCCGGTGCCGGCCGGTAACTAAGGATAAGTTGATGCTACTTAAATATTTGCCTCTTAACAATGTTAATAAAAGTGAAAATTAGTCTAGACATTGATAAGTGGGCGAAACGACTAGGGGGCGAAACGACTAGGGGGACGAAACGACTAGGTGTTGCTGCATCCAACCTTACTAAGCATCTCGACAAACATAACATCTTGTATGATCTTCAACATGGATTTAGGGAAAGGAGGTCCTGCGAAACACAGCTCATCCAACTTGTTGATGAGCTTGCACGAAATCTATCAGCAGGTCACCAGACTGACCTGATACTCCTGGATTTTAGTAAAGCATTCGATAAGGTTAGCCATATTAAATTACTCCACAAACTGCACCAACATGGCATAACCTCAAACACCCTAAACTGGATCAAAGCTTTCCTTTTTGGCCGTACTCAACGTGTAGCCCTAGAGGGGGAAACCTCATCCCAAATTCCGGTCACATCTGGGGTTCCCCAAGGATCAGTACTGGGACCGATCCTGTTTCTTTTATACATCAATGACCTACCAGAGCAGATCCACTCACAGGTCAGACTTTTTGCAGATGACACGGCAATATATTTGGCTGTCCGCAGTGATGCTGACTGTACCTTATTGCAAAGGGACCTCCAAAAGCTTGAAACTTGGGAAAAGAACTGGGAAATGGAATTTAACCCGGGTAAATGCCAGGTCCTACACATTTCCCGTTCTAAAGAACCCATTAGACACAATTACATTCTCCACGGTGAAGTCCTCCAGGAGGCTGATCATGCCAAGTACCTGGGCCTTGAGTTTAGCCGTGATTTAACTTGGAACACCCACATTCAAAACGTGACCACCAAAGCAAATCGGACCCTGGGCTTCATACGTAGGAATATACGCACCAAACATCAAGGCATACGTGAAACAGCTTATAATACCCTTGTTAGGCCCCAGCTTGAGTATGCCTCCCCTGTGTGGAGCCCATATACCCAGTCAAATATAAACAAGGTTGAGCAAGTCCAAAGAAGAGCAGCTAGGTGGGTCAAACATGACTACTCTTCATATAGTAGTGTGACCCAGATGCTTAATACCCTGGAATGGAGATCATTGGAACAGAGGCGGGCAGATGCTCGCCTCCTATTGTTCTACAAGATAGTATATAGTCTTGTCGAGATTCCGCTCCCTACATACATCCGACATCCAATCAGAACTACTAAAAACATGCATACTATGCACTATATTCAAATCCCTACTACTGCCAGTTACTATAAATACAGTTTCTTCCCCTTGGCTGTGGTACAATGGAATCACCTTCCTCCTCATGCTGTTGTGTGCTTCGATCTGGATTCTTTCAGATCGACCATATGCACCCTCCATCACCCAATGCCATGAACTGTGAATTATTGTTTTTATCTGCTTTTAATCTCTACTTTACTAACACTGTTTTTACTTTCAATTCTCCTAAAATCTAATACTTTTTCTTCTATCACACTTTTCTTTTTCTGACGCGCGCAGCTGCACATAATCCTCGCGAGAGGGTGCTGCAGGATATATAGATAGATAGATATGACTCGGGGGGAAACGTCTTGGGGACGAAACGACTAGGGGAGGAAATGGTTTGGGGGCGAAACGTCCCGGATTCATAATGAGCACCTGTGTGTTAATGCAGCCGTGCTATGGTGTTTATTCAATTTTGCCAGAACCCTTTCTTGGTGAGCCTCGTATTCATCTCTGCTTGGATAAATTTTCGAAATCAATGCATCAAAATTAGGGTCGGGTCTTAGTGACCTTTTCGACACCAGTTTCTTTCTACATGTAGGGCATTCTTTGTTTCCACTTCGCAAGGCGGTAATGATGCATTCATGACAAAATCTGTGCAAACATTCTTTAGTTGTCATCGTATTTTTCAGCATGTCAAGGCATATTGGACACATCAGTTCACTATGTAAGCTTCTTGGAGAGACTGCTATTTCAGTGTTGTCTGTTATTGCTTCTTGTGGTGTCCTGTGTAGCTCATATAAACTCAATTCCCATGTTTGGGTTGGAGCATTTGCGACTCCGTTCGCCATTTTGAAAATAATTGCTTTAACGCATGCGTTACCGGACCACAATTTGTTAGCCCACGAATTGGGTTTTGGTACATGCAACAAAAAAATACACGTCTGTTAACATTATTATTATTATTATTATTATTATTATTACAAGAACTCGGGTATTTGGGAAAACCGAAAACAAACTTTTACCGGAAATAACCGAAAACAAATTCTCATAACCGAAAACAAACTATATCACCAATTATACCATGATTATTGTACATTTAGACATATACATGTTTAAAAGCGGTTGGTAGAAATACCGGAACACACCAAAACACCGGAACACACTGGTAATTACCGGAACACACTAAAAAAATTGTTTGGGGGCTAATTAAATAGTTTTTTTTTTGTTGGGGGGATGGGGGTGGGGGAGTATGTGCATAATATATATTTTGTGTGTCATATTTTGACCAAATGTAACCTATGAACATACTTTATACACCCTGGCTCAGTTAAGAACCAAATGATTAATCCTGTTATATGGCAGTGTGATCCTGTAAATTTTTGTCATGATGAGTTACGTATTAGAAATTTATAACTCACTAATTAACTTCAAAATGTTATTTTAAATGAGAAAAAAAAATACGATGTGGATTAATTTATAAAGAAAAAGGTATTGTATAATTTTAGGTTTAACATCCTCATCAACACTTTATAGGTCATAATAGAGACGTTTCCCATTTTGTTGGACTTTTACCCGACATTCAATTGAAATGACATATCAAGCCCTGCCGCATAGTGGAACCAAAGAGGTTATATGCATGGACGGTCCAACTCGCATCGCTACACAGTCTGATCTGGACCTTTGCTGGCAACATATGTTTGATGACAGGTTTTCTCATGGCATGGCAAAAATCGGACCACTACTTCAAAATCTTTAGTTAAGTTGATTTTTGAGTATAGATTGTGTTTTTATATACTTTATACATTGTTTAGAGAGAGACAGAGACAGAGAAAGAGCAAAAGAATTATATAGTTCGAACAAATTGACCTGAGACTGGTGAACTCTATTAACATAATTTCACACCCAACTGAATGCATGTATTTATCTTCGCCGTCTCTCGAAAATGGCGATATTGTTATTCAATACATAGAGGTCGTTAAATGGGTCGCAATTCACGGGATGCCGAAAATTCACGAGAAGTTTACGATAGCCGACGTATTAGCCGATAACATTGACTAATTTATTCCTTGCATAAAGGTCATGAAATAAAACTGTGCAAATATAAAAACATGTCTTGCTATGTTTCATCACCATTTATCCTATTTCATTCTCTGCTCAGAATAAAACCAATAGGCTGGTGCATTATGGAAAGACATGACCTTATCTGTTCATTAGGCCGTAAACCACATATAATATCAGACAGGGCAAACGCATGGGGCGGACAGTCAGCACTAAGCAGGCTGGTTAAAAATTTTAGATAACATCTTGATATATTTTCCCAGCTAACGGTTTTGACATTTAATGTTTATCGTCTGAATCGGAGACACATTGCTAGAAATGTCAAATCTTTATTTTATTTATTTATTTTTTTTTTTTGATGGAAGAATATGCAAACTGACTACATTTTGTAATCAGATAGAGTTATATCAGAGAGTTGTAACCTTAAAATAATTATCTCTTCAATATTCTGACCCACCGCACCGGAACACATTTATATAAAAATAAAATGGAATAAGATTAATTAATTGTTTGATTGTAGGATCAGAATTGTTAGTAACAACATCGTACACACTAAAAACTGTAATTAAGTCATAAATACGGTTTTAAATGATATACAATAAAAAAAAAAATGAGTGTGTTCCGGTAATTACCAGTGTGTTCTGGTGTTTTGGTGTGTTCCGGTATTTCTACGAACCCGTTTAAAAGTTATGTAAATAGATACTATGGCCAAGTTTTGGAGAATAATTTGAAATAATAACGATTTTATTGCATTTTTTATACAATTTTCATAGATGGACCGGGATCTACACTGCTTGTACATGTAAATGTTTGCCTTGTTGTTTGTGATCTAAATGAATACATTATACTAAGTAACTTGATTGTTTGATGGTCAGAAATGTGTGTGACTAAAACAATTTATTCAGCAGGATTCTGCTTAAGAAATTTAGTCAAAAATGGTTTAACTGGCTGGTCATCAGCATGTCCCAGGTTAGGTAAATGCCAAGCCAGTAACATCCGAATCTACACTGATTGTACTTACTGCTTGCCATGTTGTTTTTGATTTAAATGAATACATTGTAGCTTGTACTTTGATAGTCAGGAATTGGTCTGACTAAATTAATTTATTCAGCAGGATACGGTTTTAGAAATTGTGTATATATAAAAAAATACGTCGAGTATATCCTTTGGATGCGCGTTTCACTGGTCATCAGGAGGTCAATGATTTGATAACGGCCCTGCTAGGAACATCTTGTCATGAAGATTGATCATTAAATCATTTCAAGTGTGATACTCCTCCTTCTGCTCATCCAAGAAGGGCAGTTATCAGTTTATTAAAGAAAGAATCTGCGCTGGACTAGTTGACAGTATAGGTGGCTAAGCCTGCCCAGGAAAACGTGATTAAGTAATTGACTCCCTTGATATGACATAAATAGTGTTGACAGGCCTTTTAAACTTTAAGGAAGACATCAGTGGAATAGAGTGCACATTTGAATATCTCCAAACAAGCATTTTTCTTGGTTATAACATGATTTGTTCTTATTAAATACAAAATTTCTACAGCCGTATCCTGCTGATCCTGATGTTACTGGTTTGGCAGTTAGCTAACCTGGGACCTCCTGATGACCAGCCAGATCATCACGAAAACATGTCTATATAATTTTGACCCTCTTGAACCCCACATTTATATAGTAAAACTGGGGTTTACAGGAATAAACCTTATTTTTCTTATTTCTGCTCTAAAATATAGATTGTGGTGACTCGTTAGAACCGCCCGGACGAGGCGGTTCTAAAGAGTACCCAAAATCTATATTTTTAGCAGAAATAAGAAAAATATCACAATTTTTCATCATCAAATTTTAGTGTGTTTTTTTCGGTGGTAAAGTTTACAATGTATTTGTATAGGCGTGTTATCTTAATGTGAACCATTTGACTAAATTTATTAAGCAGAATCCTGCTAAATAAATTGTTTTAGTCACACACATTTCTGTCCATCAAACAATCAAGTTACTAAGTATAATGTATTCATTTAAATCACAAACAAGAAGGCAAACAGTTAGAACAAGCAGTGTAGATCCCGGTCCATCAATGAAAATTGTATAAAAAGGCAAAAAATCATTATTATTGAAAATTATTCTCCCAAACTTGGCCACAGTATCTATTAACATAGCATTTAAACATGTATATGTCTAAATGTACAATAATCATGGTATAATTGGTGATATAGTTTGTTTTCGGTTACGAGAATTTGTTTTCGGTTATTTCCGGTAAAAGTTTGTTTTCGGTTTTCCCAAATACCGCAAGAACTCTGCAAGAACTGACATATACAAGGGATCCTTCTTTCCTCAGACAATTAGAGATTGGAATGTCCTTCCAGATTCGGTTATTTCATCCGAGGAAGGTGCAAAGGATAATATAGCTAAGTTTACTACTTTGTCGGAAGCTACGAACTAACTTGCCTTTTCACAAGTCTTGGTTTTCTGGCGAAAGAATGTGTACTGTACTGGTTGATCGCTTACGTATAAGCCTGCCCAGGAAAAGTGTGGATAGGTAAACGGACCGGCTCAAAAATGACCAAAAATTGTTTTGACTGGGCCGTTAAACTCCAATACAAACAAACAAACACAAGTCTTGGTGAATGGATGTCATTTGACCTGTCACCAGTAATAATTCAGATCATCATTAATCAATTTCCATCCTGTTTGTCTTTTTAATGTTTTATACATCCCGTGGATTCAACGTTGCGTCAATGTTGTGTGCCAGAAGAAAAAGAAGAAGAAAAGGAAGAAGAAGAAGCTTAAAAAATAGAAAAATCTTGGGAGAGCAACAATCACAAGACTTAGCCTACCCTGGGCAACAGTAGGAAAAGTAAACACTCACAGGGACGAGCACAACAACAAGCAATTGACAAACGGAACATTTCATTACGAAAACACACATACTTCTATATTGAAAATCTTACCACCCAAAAAATAAAATCTTTAGATATTTTATTATTATTATTATTTGCAGAAAACGTAGATACATTTGTTGGCACTCATTAGAATCGCCTCGGCGAGGCAGTTCTATCTATCTATCTATCTATCTATCTATCTATCTATCTATCTATCTTCTTATACTGAGTCGGTCATATCTGGCCATTACCTCAGTTGATTGGGTGGCTAAATTTAGAATTTAGCTGGAAAAAAAAAAGAAAAAAAAAAAAAAAGAGAGGCACTGGATGCGTCCTTAAAACTATTTACAATCTGCATAACAGAGGTATCCTAAAACGCATACCTCTGAGACCCAATCTTACACTGTGCGGGCTTTGAACCCTTCTGCGGACTTGGCATTCACCGCAGAGGAGGGAAGACTATTCCATTGGGGAATAGTTCTAGGAAAAAACGAGTTCTTCAGGGCATCACTATAGGACTGGTATCTACGATATTGTGAGTCGTTTAATTTTGATGCCCTTGTTTGGGTCGACAGTGTTACAGGGGTCAAGTACCTATCTTTATCAATAGACACTGAATCAGAGTGTATCTTGTAGAAGAAGGTTAAAGACGACTGCTCACGACGGGCCTCCAGGGACGGCCACTCTAGCTCATTAAGCATGTCACCGACGCTACTTCTATTTCGCCATCGCCTACAGGTCCATCGAGCAGCTGTCCTCTGCACCTTCTCCACCTGCTGAGTCTGAGTTTTAACATAGGGGTGCCAAATGGGTGATGCATATTCGAGTTGAGGGCGAACCAATGTTTTATATGCAACATCCTTTGTCTGCCTAGGTGCAAAAGCCAAGTTCCGTCTAAGGAATCCCAAAGTCCTAGTTGCTTTAGATGTAATCTCTGAGATATGTTGACCCCAATCAAGATCGTCAGTGATGGTGATACCAAGATATTTGGCGGATTGAACATGCTCCAAAACTTGTTGGTGAAGAGTATAGTCAAACTTAATTTGCTTGTCCGGAGGGTGTCGTGACACTCTCATTGAGTGACATTTGGCCACATTGAACTTCATTTGCCAATCGGCCTCCCACTGTGCAAGTTGATCCAGGTCATCTTGTAAAATAAGACAGTCAGAAGGAGAATATATGTTCCTATACAGGACACAATCATCAGCAAACAAACGGACCGATGACCTGATATTATCGGGGAGATCATTAATGAAAACCAAGAAAAGGACCGGTCCAAGGACCGAACCTTGGGGGACTCCAGATAAAACAGGGACTGGATCAGACGCTTGGCCATCAAGTACAACTTGTTGTGAGCGCCCAGAGAGCCATGAGCTAATCCACCTATGCGTGGATCCTCTTATCCCATAGTACTCCAGTTTATGTAATAGCCTTCTGTGAGGTACCTTGTCAAAGGCCTTAGCAAAGTCCATGATAATCAAGTCAGTCTGTTTGTGGCCACGATTTATGGCCCCATCCAGATTGCTCACAATGTCATGGTAAAATTGAACAAGCTGCGTTTCGCAAGACCTTTGACTCCGGAAACCATGTTGACAGTCAGCAAGAATGCTCTCAAAGGCTAAGTGCTTGTTGATGTTGCTTACTAATATATGCTCCAAGGTTTTGCAACAGATGCATGTTAGCGACACTGGTCTATAATTTGCTGCATCATATTTTTCCCCTTTTTTATAGACCGGGGTTACATTTGCTTGTCGCCAGTCATCTGGTACAGTGCCCTGGGCAAGTGATTGATTGAAGATAAAGGCCAACACAGGAGATATTTCAGCACTACATTCCTTAAGTACCCTGGCATTCAGGTCATCGGGCCCAGATGCCTTATGTATCTTGAGCTTACCTAACAGTTTAGCGACCCCATTGGGGTCAACTGTTATGTCCCCCATAGAGGGGAACGGACTTGCACCTTTAGATGGTAGCTCACCATCAGTTTCACGCGTAAATGCTGATTGAAACTGTTTATTGCAAATATTAGCCTTATCGCGCGCATCTGTTTTTAGAATTCCATTTTCCCTTAGCGAAGTGATCCCAATCGCATCCTTTTTCAGGGACTTTACGAATGACCAAAACTTTTTAACTTTACCATTCTTTTGGGGACTATCGGGATCTATATTGTCATCTTCAAAGGTAAAGATGCTGGAAACATGCTTCCAATATGCATCTCTTATAACCTTTTGCACATGTGCTCTGAACCGTTTGTAATGGTTCTTAACGTCAGGGCTGCTAGACTTGCGAGCACGAAAATACATTCTATTCCGTCTTCTGATGAGATGCTTGATCGTGTTATCGATCCATGGTGCCCTATATTTTGTTTTGGTCATTTTAGTTGGTATAAACCTTTCCATTGCCGTGGTTAATTCGGACTTAAAACTGACCCACAGGTCATTAACTGACATGTGTGAGAGGTCAGAGGAAAGGAACGAATCCTTAAATCGCGCCATATGGTCTCGCAGACCATCCATATCCGCACGTTTGTAGAGAAAAACTTTCTAACGAGCAGCCACAATCTATGCTTTTGAGCAGAATAAATAAATAATGTATACCCCTGGAATCCTCAGTTTTACTATATAAAAGTGGGGTTAAAGGGGTCAAAATTATATAGGCATTATTGTGTCTCTGATGGTAGCTTTGGGTTAATTGTATCGATTCCTGATACAATTCTGTTATGTCCTTTTCCTCAGATGGGTTGATTGGACTGTTAGGAAGCACTTAACAACAAATGCACGATATAGAACAAATTGCAGAACTGTTTTGTTGAAATAATAATAATAAACAAGTAGGACAAGAGGACCAATATGGCCCTGAAGCGCTCACCTAATTTCGAGATGTCACATAACTTCTGAAATAAGTTCCGAAAGTCATATGGAAACCTGACAGCCATCTTATTCATTGACGCATATCTGTTGCACTTCGATCGGTAGAAGGTCACCTTGAAGTTTCTATACTCTTTTAATTTTGTCAGCCATTTACTCTATTGTAGCAAAACCATTTTAGTAGAAAAGAAGTGAATTGTGGAAATGGCTAGGAATCGATACAATATTAACCCACAACCCCCATCAGTGACACCAAAGGGAAAGAAACACAATTATGAAATAACTATAATGCAATGGAAACATCAATAGCGGAAAACCAAAAGGACAGTTACTTTCCCACAGAATGGCCAATTGGCTATCCAAAACAAAATAATATAAGCGATACAAACACTCAAAAGACAAACCATAACAAAAATAAACCGCGACAGAAGAACCACCACCCGAACAACCTTCCTGTGAAGTTTGAAATGAATTAAGCCAAAGGTATGAGAGGACTTGTCATTTAAAAACATTTATATTTTAAGCTCCGACAGCCATCTTGTTCATACAAACAGAACTATTAAGCAGCTGCTTCTGTAGAGGATCATCTAATAGAAGTGAAGACAATGATCAAGAATCGATACAATTAACCCACACCTGTCATCAGAGAACCAAAGGGAAAGGAATACAGTGCCTAATGGAAACATCACTAGCGGAAAGCCAAAAGGACAGTCACTTTCCCGCTAAAATGCCAAGTGGCTATCCAAAACAAAAAAAAAATATATATATAATTAAGGCGTAATTATAACAAATTTAGTGACACAGAGGCCTTTCTGATATTTAATCTTCATCAGTGTGTCTCAACCCCAAAGTTTTGAAACCGAAACGTATGATGGACAAGACCCGGCACACACCGACCGACGTAGCCTATGAGACAGGTCAGCTGGAGGCATCAGGCAAGAGAGCCTACCCGCGGACTTATAGGCGTCCCCCACCGATACACACATTCAAAAACGAAATATAACAAAAAAAAAAAAAAAAAAAAAAAACGCACCAGAAGAACCGCCTGTGCAAGATTCATGTGACGTTTGAATGAGATTGGACCAAAGGTATAAGAGGAGTCATCATTTAAAAGTGTGTTTTTTTTTTTTTTTTTTTTTTTCATTTTTAACTCTGGCAGCCATCTTGTTCATTGGAACATAACTGTTTTAGCTAATTAAAGGTGCATTATTGAGCTAACTGGAAAAAATGCTTCCAAAAATAAAATACATATAGCCGATATTTTTCTTTAAAATAATACAAATGAATGCATTTTATGCAAAAATGCGAACAATTATGATGACAGGTAAACGAGTTTGAGAGGGATTCCCTAACTAGGTTTCGAACACTAGTTAGATCTATTTTTAGTTCGTGACAAAAATAGAATCCCCATATATGACGTTATGCGACGTTCATTTTTGGCCTTGTTTTCTTAGGCCATGCCTGAATCGGAAAAAAATATGACGCTGAATACCATGCCATAAGTAACGACACTCAGAGACGATACTGTCGCTATGTATGTGCAAAGTGCCAGATTTATTTTTAGAACAGAAATTCTGAACACTTGTTCAGAGCGAAGGGTAAACTCGAATGAAAACGACCATTTTCACAAAGTTCTGAAGCTGTATTTGGCTCCAAAAGTGTACACATGACAAAGGAGTATGCATTGAAGATAAAAATCAGAAGAAAAAAAAATGAGACCCGGAAGCTCAATAATGCACCTTTAAGGAGGGGGTAACCTAAGTAACATTCATGAGAAGTTTGAATGAAATCAGACTAAAGGTGAAGAATAATTTCTCATTTATAGTTTTGTCCATTTTAAGCTCTGTTGGTCATTATGTTCATCAGAGCTGAACCATTTTAGATATTTTGGGAGAGGTCAACTAAGCAACATGCTTATGAAGTTTGAATAAAAATTACTCAGGGGTGTTGAAGAAGTAGTGGTTTAATTTTTTTTTCCATTTCATTTTTAGTCTGGTGGCAATCTTTTTCATCGAAACGGAAAGAATCCAGCTATTTTGACAGATAGCTGCCTATACAACATTCCTATAAAAAGAAATTGAAGGCAAATAACAGGAATCGATATAATTAACCCACGGCTCCCATCAGAGACACCGAAGGGAATGAAACACAAACAGGAAATGGCTAGACCCCAATGAAAACATCAACAGCAGAAAGCCAAAAAAGACAGTAACTTTCGCATAAAATGGCCAGCTGGATAAGCGACAGAGAGAGAGAGAGAGAGAGAGAGAGAGAAACCATAACAACAATAAACCGCGACAGAAGATCCACCGGGGGCTTAAATCGATTTAACGCGGCCGCATTTCTCGCCCTTACTTCGAATTCCGTCGCGATTTAGACAAATACTTTGTTCAGTCCGCATGAAGGACTCCTAAATCATCCGTGTAGCATCTCCGAGAACACAAAATCAAACTACCAACTACAACATCGCAACGACTTCGGCACCCAATTTCGTAAAATCATTCTGCGATAAAAAGATTGGGTTCAACATAAATGTAATACGACAGACTGCATGCATGGTAGTTAACCCAATCACGGTTGACAACTTTGCTTCCCTTTTTAATTTCACGCCGGTGGGTCAGGCCTCAGATTCTATGACTGTTCCAGCTTAAAGGCTTACTGAATCGAGGGTCACTGATGAGGCCTCATTAGCCGAAACTGGCTAATCTGGCCCAGAAAATATGCACACTTCATATATTCCACTTCTGTGGTGTATTCATTGCTTCCAAAGGATAACCATTTTATAGAACACATTTTACGTCACTGCAGCTGGTGTCTGGGAATGTGTGGCGGCCGTAAAAAGTCTCCCTGCCTACATCATAGTGTAGTTTGTATTTTTGGTCCTTTGGGATCATTGATTCCATTGTGAAATTTTGAAAACAATTGAGGGTCGCTGATGAGGCCTAATTGACCGAAACAAGCTAGTCTGGCCCAGAAAACATGCACACTTCATATTATCCAGTTCTGTGGTGTATTCCTTTCTTTCAAAGCATAACCCTTTTATAGAACATATTTACTGAGAATTAAAGAGAATTTAATTTTATGTTATGTTGGATGGTGCCTGATGCTCCCCATTGGAATCTAACTGTTGGTTTCCTTTTGCTCCAGCTTTTCAGTGGTTTCTTGCTGTTGAGTTCTCACAATTGTTTCATCTGTTTGGTTGTTTGATTTCTGTGTTCTCAGAGATGTTGCATTGATGAGTTTGGAGGCTTTCATTTGGACTGAATCAGTTATTTGTCTACGAGTAAGGGCGAGGAGTGCAGCCACATAAAATCGATTTAAGTCCCAAGTGGGGGTTCTTCTATCGCGGTTTATTTTTGTAACGGTTTGTCGTTTGAGTGTGTACATCGCTTATACTATTTTGTTTTGGATAGCAAATTAGCCATTTGGAGGGAAGTAACTGTCCTTTTAGCTTTCCGCTATTGATGTTTCCGTTGGAGTCTAGTTATTTCATTTTTTTTCTGTGTCTTTCTCTTTTGTGTCACTGATGGGAGCTGTGAGTTAATTGTATCGTTTCCTGATCATTGCATTCACTTCTATTTGTTACTTTGAACACTTTGTAAGCCTAAAAATACTATATTCACTTAAACCCAATAGGTCTCGAATCGACGTCAATAAGGATGCGTTCATTAAATATTGAATAACTTGCTTAAAACACGGAGTATCTTAGCAAAATAAAATGTTATGTGCTTTGAAAAACAAAACAAAACAAAACAAATTAAAAAACAACAACAATAAAACAAAAACAAACAAACAAAAACAACAAACAAACTGGTCTTTCCGGAATCTAAATATAGCATACCCATGCAATTTTGTCCGAAGGGACATTTTCTTGCGTCAAGGCTAAGGCCCATATGTCAGCAGCTATATCTTCTTGCAAACTTCTTAAACATATTTTTGCATATATGCAGTGAGGACACTGATCAGACTGTTCCTCTAGGAACAGTCTTATTTGGGTTCACGCCGCAAAACAAAAAAAAAAACTGCCCCCAATGAGGTGGTTCTAATGTGCACCCATAACCTAAAATTGGAATATATAAGATTAAAATTTAGCAGGAAAAAAGTTTTGGAGCCTTCGTCTTCTTGGACAACCAGTAAAATAACATGTTTACAAATCAATATAATTAAAAACCTTTGTTACCCCCACTTTCTTTAGAGAAAAGTGGAGCTTAATATTGTAATATTTTAATTAATTTTAGTTTTGCTATAGAGAAACGTGGTGTTTACGAAGGGGTGCGTGTGGTATTCATTTTTGTCCTTATATTTGCTCAAAAACAAAAACTGTGGGTACTCGTTAGAACCGCCTCATTGAGGCAGTTATAACAAGCACTCCAATATATATTTGGATTGTGAGTACTTGTTAGAACCACATCATTCGGAATAAGAATTGTTAATGGTGACACGTCAAATGACATTCATACACCAGGACCTGTGGTCCGGGATGTTAGTCCGGGATGTTAGTCCCTAGCTCGCACCAAAGAGGTAAACTTAGCTTTACCGTCCTCAGCCCTTCAGTTTGAGGCATTGAGGCAGAACTCACAATCTATATTTTAGACTAGAATTAAAAAAAAAAAAAAAAAAAAAAAATCAATCAAACATTTTCTTCCGAAAAAATGTTAGTTCTAGGAATAATACTAACAGTGCAAGGATGTGTTATTGTAATTACATGACTGTATTATGTTCTATTTCCTTTAGTATTTGAATTTGTTTTCTTGCATAAATATCTATGCGCATGGCTGTTTGAAGCCATTGTCAAATGGACAGAAAGCCGTGCTAAAACAGCAAAAACCATGCTCAAATCATGAAATTCGCGTGCTGTTTGAACATGGATTTGGAGCTTTTATTTTCACAAGACTGTCCTTGCTTTGTTTACGTTACGTTGAGCGACGTAACGTTATCGCCCTGAGGGTAGCGTTTTATGGTTCTGACGTCAGATGGTTACTGCGTGACAACGTAATTGTAAACAACGTTCTGAACTGGCCGCCATGTTGGTTCGCCGGTCGCATTTGAAATTTATATGGTAGAGTGGCTGGTTGAGTAGTTACTTACCTTACTTATGTTACTTAGAATTCTACTTAGGTTACTTATCCTACTTATCCTACTCATCTTCGTTGGGACAGATTTCGCCGCTTACTTAGTTTACTTAGCTTACTTAACTAACCTGGTATGGGTAGCGTAGCTGGTGGAGTGGTTACTTACCTTACTTATGTTACTTAGAATTCTACCTAGGTTACTTAATTTGCTTATCTTACTTACCCTACTCATCATTGTTCCGAGGGACAAGGCCGCTAATTTAGTTTACTTAGCTTACTGGACTTACTTTGGTATTTGTAGCGTTGCTGGTGGAGCAGTAACTTACCTTACTTAAGATACTTAGAATTCTACTCAGGCTTATCCTACTTCCCCTACTCATCTTCTTCGGTACAGGCTTCGCCACTTACTTAGTTTACTTAGCTTACTTAACTTACTCTGGTATGGGTAGAGTGGCTAGTGAAGAGTTACTTACCTTACTTATGTTGCTTAGAATTCTACTTAGGTTATATACTCAGAAAAATATATAACCGCAATGACTTCAGCACCCAATTTCGTAAAATCATACTTCGATGTAAAAAGATGGGGTGCAGCATGGGTGTTGTGCGACGGGCTGCGTGCGTGGTGGTTGGCCCGGTCGCGGTTGGCGGCATTGCTTCCCTCTTTGGGTGCACGCCGGTGGGTCGGGCCTCGGATTCTGTGGCGGTTCCAACGTAAAAGCTTATTGAGAATTAGAGAGATCTTATTCAAGGTAATGTTGGTTGGTGCCTGATGCTCTGTCTCTGGTCGGGCCCATCGGAGTCTAACTGTTGGTTTCTTTTGCTCCAGCATTTCAGTGGTCTCTTGCTGTCGAGTCCTCACCGTTGTTTCATCTCTGTGGTTGTTGTATTATTTGTGTTCACAGAGATGTTGCACTGATGAGTTAGGAGGCCTTCATGCGGACTGAACAAATTATTTGTCTAAATCGCGACGGAAGTAAGGGCGAGGATTGTGGCCATGTAAAATCGATTCAAGCCCCCCCCCCCCCCCCCCCCCAGTGGAATTCGTTTCCGCTGACCGTTCCAAGGCGGTTCTTCTGTCGCGGTTTATTTTTGTTATGGTTTGTCTTTGGGTGTTTGTGTCGCTTATGTTATTTTATTTTGGATAGCCTATTGGTCATTTTGTGGGAAAGTAACTGTCCTTTTGGCTTTCCGCTGTTGATGTTTCCGTTGGAATCTAGTTATTTCATAACTGTGTTTCTTTCCCTTTGGTGTCACTGATGGGGTTATGGGTTAATTGTATCGATTCCTAGCCATTGCCTCAATTCACTTCTATTCTACTAAAATGGTTTTGCTACAATAGAGTAAATGGCTGACAAAATTAAAAAGAGTAGAAACCTCAAGGTGACCTTCTACCGATCGAAGTGCAACAGATATGCATCAATGAATAAGATGGCTGTCAGGTATCCATATGACTTTCAGAACTTATTTCTGTTGGTGTTTCCATTAGGGTTTGTTGTTTCATGTTTGTGTGTCTTTCCCTTTAGTGTCTCTGATGGGAGCTTTGGGTTGTTTGTATCGATTCCTGATCATTGCCTCCACTTCTATTTCTTAGTTTACTTATCCTACTTACCCTAGTCATCCTCGTTGCGACAGACTTCACCGCTTACTTAGTTTACTTAGCTTACTTAACTTACAGTGGTAAGGGTGGTATAGGACAGTTACTTACCCTACTTACGTTACTTAGAATTCTACTTAGATTACTTAGTTTACTTATCCTACTCATCATTTTTCGGAGTGACAAGGTCGCCAACTTAGTTTACTTAGCTTACTCAACTTACTTTGGTATTGGTAGCGTTGCTGGTAGAGCAGTAACTTACCTTACTAATGTAACTTATAATTCTAATCAGGTCCTTAGCTTACTTATCCTACTTACCTACTTATCCTCGTTGGGACAGACTTCGCCGCTTACTTGGTGAACTTAGCTTACTCAACTTACTTTGGTATTGGTAGCGTTGCTGGTTGAGCAGTAACTTACCTTACTTATGTTAGAATTCTACTCAGGTTAATTAGTTTACTTATCCTGCTTACCTTACGAATCTTCTTTGGTACAGACCTCGCCACTTACTTAGTTTATTTAGCTTACTTAACTTACTCTGGTATGGGTAGAGTGGCTAGTGGAGCAATTATTTACCTTACTTATGTTACTTAGAATTCTACTTAGGTTACTTTAATTACTTATCCTACTTACCCTACACATCCTCTTCGGTACAGACTTCGCCGCTTACTTAGTTTGCTTAGCTTACTTTACTTACTCTGGTATGGGTAGAGTGGCTAGTGGAGTAATTATTTACCTTACTTATGTTACTTAGAATTCTACTTAGGTTACTTAGTTTACTTATCCTACTTACCCTACTCATCCTCGTTGGCACAAACTTTGTCGCTTATTTAGTTTACTTAGCTTACTTAACTTACTATGGTAAGGGAGGTATAGCTAGTAGGACAGTTACTTACCTTACTTACGTTACTTAGAATTCTACTTAGGTTACGCAGTTTACATATCCTACTTACCCTGCTCATCATTGTTCGGAGTGACAAGGTCGCCAACTTTGTTTACTTAGCTTACTCAACTTACTTTGGTATATTGGTAGCTTTGCTGGCGGAGCAGTAACTTACCTTACTTATGTTACTTAGAGTTCTACTTAGATTACGTAGTTTACATGTCCTACTTACCCTACTCATCCTCTTCGGTACAGACTATGCCGCTTTCTTAGTTTACTTAGCTTACCTGACTTACTCTGGTATGGGTAGAGTGGCTAGTGGAGTAATTCCTTACCTTACTTATGTTACTTAGAATTCTACTTAGGTTACTTAGTTTACTTATCCTACATACCCTACTCATCCTCGTTGGTACAGACTTTGTCGCTTATTTAGTTTACTTAGCTTACTTAACTTACTATGGTAAGGGAGGTATAGCTAGTAGAACAGTTACTTACCTTACTTACGTTACTTAGAATTCTACTTAGCTATAGGTTACGTAGTTTACTTATCCTACTTTCCCTACTCATCATTGTTCGGAGTGACAAGGTCGCCAACTTTGTTTACTTAGCTTACTCAACTTACTTTGGTATATTAGTAGCTTTGCTGGCGGAGCAGTAACTTACCTTACTTATATTACTTAGAGTTCTACTCACATTACGTAGTTTACATATCCTACTTACCCTATTCATCCTTTTCGGTACAGACTATGCCGCTTACTTAGTTTACTTAGCTTACCAGCTGACTTACTCTTGTATGGGTAGAGTGGGTAGTGGAGTAATTCCTTACCTTACTTTTGTTACTTAGAATTCTATTTTGGTTACTTAGTTTACTTATCCTATTTACCCTAGTCATCCTCGTTGGGACAGACTTCGCCGCTTACTTAGTTTACTTAGCTTACTTAACTTACTGTGGTAAGGGTGGTATAGCTAGTAGGACAGTTACTTGCCTTACTTACGTTACTTAGAATTCTACTTAGGTTACTTAGTTTACTTATCCTACTTACCCTAATCATCATTGTTCGGAGTGACAAGGTCGCCAACTTAGTTTACTTGGCTTACTCAACTTACTTTGGTATTGGTAGCGCTGCTGGTAGAGCAGCAACTTACTTTGCTTATGTTACTTAGAATTTAACTCAGGTTACTTATCCTACTTACCCTACACATCCTCTTCGGTACAGACTTCGCCGCTTACTTAGTTTACTTAGCTTACTTAACTTACTCTGGTATGGGTAGAGTGGCTAGCGGAGTCGTTTCATTGCATTCTGCTTGGGGGCGGCCTCATGTTCAAACATGTTTTCTCGGGACCCGGCGAATGTTAATGTATGAAAAACCATGGTTGATCCCTATAGAATAGCATTTCATTGATTATAAGAATGTTTGTTTAGAACATATTTTCACTGGTATTTTATTGTTACAGCTATAATTAATATTTGACATTTAATAATCAGATAAAATAAATTTCGCCGCAATAAACATTTAAAAGCAGGTTTATTCTTCTTTTTTTCTTTAGAATGTTTGCTAAAAAAAAATAAATAAAAAAAAACACTCATGGTTTTTATTGTAACCTTGGACCCATCAATTCCATTGATTGGTCCCAGTTGTAACTGTTAAAATATTTGCCATTTTATAATCTGACATAAAATAAAATTTGCAATAAACATTATAAATTAACAGGTTATCAATTTTAAATTAATTTTTCAAATCAGTATATATAGTCTGCAGGATATGAACCATTGATTATTGTAAGGCATGCAAGGTCATTGGTCTGCAGATTATATCCTTTGGTCCACTGCAGACCGGTCCACTGTCCAAAGGTCGGCAAGGTTTGGTCTGCAGATTATACCCAACCGCCTTATTTTCCCTTCCCAAAGTTACTACTACTACTACTACTACTGTTACTAACTAACTAATACAATACAAATCCGAACTAACTAATACAAATAGAGCAAAACACCTTTCTACTTTGTATCACAGGGACTTGTAGCAATAAAGTATATAGTCTATTATTCAGTGTCACAATATACAAATTCTTAAAAAAAATGCTACAAGTCCCTGTGCTTTGTATTAAAAATTTACCTCCAGTGGATTTGCAAAACAAGACAGAGACAATGCGCTGATTTGTAATGGTAGCCAATGCGGAAAGTGTCGTGTTTTGTTGTCTTCGTGCAGGCATTTTACCCTATCTTCGAATGGAAGAAATCGTTGTCGCAAAAAGGCCCGTTGCAAGATGAACGAAAGCAGCATTAGACCAAATGCCGATATTTCAAACCAATTTTTGGAAGCCGGTAAACAAACAGACGATTTTTTAGTTGTTTTTGGTTATTTTATATGAAAATATAGACTCAGCAATTGGGCGGATATGACACTGTGATAGATGAGTGGTTAGTGCACTTGCCTGTGCGCCCCCCGCCCATAGGGGCTTTTGTTTGTTTGTTTTGGAGTTTAACGGTCCAGTCAACACTATTTAGGTCATTTTTGAGCCGGTCAGTTTATCTATCCACACTTTCCTTGGCAGGCTTATACGTAAGCAGTTAACCAGTACAGTGCACATTCTTTCGCCAGAAACTGACAACTGCCCTTCTTGAATCAGCGGAAGGGAGAGAATGACCGTAGAAAAGATTTCATGATCAATCTCCACGAAAGAATGTTGCCCACCCCGGCGGGAGTCGAACCAGCATCCTCCTGATCACCAGTCAGACGTGCCAGTACCCATAAAAACCAAGGCAGTGGCTATTCGTACGGCCCCGTACGAACAGCCTGCATTGGCTATCTATCTTCATATACTGAGTCGGTCAAACTTGGCCATTACCTCAGTTGGGTGGTGCGCTAAATTTAGAATTTAGCAAAAAAAAACACATTGGCTTATCGTACGGCCCCATACGATTAGCCTGTATTGGCTAATCGTACGGCCCTGTACTTTTAGCCAATATAGGCTATACTGGCTAATCGTACGGCCATTCTAGTTCGGTACCAAGAAAGTGATACTGCTGGTGGTAAGACAAAACAGCTTATCGTACGGCCTCAAAAGACTAGCCATTCCTAGCCCCTATGTGAAACGTGCTGAAACCCAAAACATAAAGGATATTAATGCACGGGCTGTGAAGTTTGTATCAAATTGACCCAATTGTTTAGGAGGAGTTCGCATTTAAAGAAACTTTTGACGGCGCACGACGGACGACCCACGGCACAAGCCAGACAATTTTAAGCAATGGAACCGCACTTCTTCTAGAAGGCGTATTCATCAGATAACAAGTCCATGTAATGAACACCCCTCTAAACCTCCCATTATACACAGAAAAAGTAAGATTTACAGGGGAAGTCATTATTTGCCTTATTTTGCCATAAAATTTAGAATATGGGTACTCGTTAGAGCCGCCTAATTGAGTCGATTCTAACGAGCACCCACAATCTATATGTGGACAAGAATTAAGAAAAATATCAAACATTCTCATCTTTCGTACAGAAAGACAAACGTTCGGATAATGGCCAAACTACATGCCCCTCCCCACAAACTAAGAAAATATTTCATGTCATATGATCATAGCTCTACATCAGCCGGCTTTTTATTTATTCGTTTGATTGTATTTAACGATACGTCCACTAACCCTTGTCGTATCCCAGAGAAAGGGAGATTGAAAAAAATTGAAAAAAAAAAAACAAAAAAAAAAACATGACAAATGTAGACGGACAGGCAGCGTGACGGACAGACAGGACGATTACTTAAGGCACCCACAAAATATTTCATCGGGACTTGAAGAAATAGATGCACTGCATGATGCTTTCACGCAGAGCTGAAACCGACCGCACATGAGTACTGGTTTTGTTTTGTTTGACTTGAGGTTTAACGTCCCCGTCAACACCGTGTATGTCATTCTGGAGACGTTGCTTCAAATTTTGGAAGGGTTTATATGCATGGATCCGCTTATAAACCCTATTGGTTTCATTGGGTGACAGGGCTTGAGTTGTCGTTTCATCTCAATGTCGGGTAAAAGTCCCACGAAATCGAAAGCAACGTCTCCAAAATGACCTAAGAAAATATTTTGTCTAATGTGCTCTTGCCTGTACAGTGTTTACAGGTACGTTAAATCTTTTCTACGGTCATTTTCTCCCTTCCGCTGATTTAAGGACGGCAGTTGTCAGTTTCTGGCGAAAGAATGTACACTATACTGGTTAAACGCCAGGGCTTTAGATAAGGCTGCGTACCGCGTAAATTACAAAATTAATTGGGAGGATACTCCTTTTTTTCAAATCTGCTGCGTATCAGGTACGAAAAACAAATTAGCGTTACGCATTTAATATTTTTTGAGAGCGTATTTTGAACGCACGTGAAATAAATGACGTGTGTAATAAAAGGCGGGAAATTCTTACACGGGAAAATTATGCATTCATAAATTATTTCAAGGGAATCAAGTTTTATTGGGGTTTGGGTTACGGTCCTTTCAAGATTATATCACATATAGAGCCGATCCGATCATTAATCAGGTGGGCGTAAACCGGAGTAATCTGAACTACAGTAAGACGAGCGAGCAGTGAAGTCTCGGATCAGTCAGCGCATGCGCGCATGTCTTCATTAGCCGTATTGATTGGATGAGCAGGTCATTGCTCAACAGTATCGACGCTCATCAGCCTGCGCATCGCTGATTTTACAAGCTGGGTTATCCAAACGGACTTGCGTAGTTGTTGCGCATGTTGTTCTGACTTACAAAGTGGTTGCGCGTGCTGGTCTTAGACTTCGAGTATCGTGCGACCAGTGAAGACTCGGAGTAGCCTGCGCATCATTGCAAACTGCTCAGTCTTCGCTGACCCCAAGAGCCTTTTGCAGGACTACTCAGAGATAGGTTGATCTGGGTCTTTGCAAGGTGTTGTGCGACGCAGCTCGGTATACACACTGTTTACTTGTAATACTGTCGCAGACTGATCAAGCCGCGGGTATATTGCAAACACTAGCTTCGCATTTTGATCAGAGTCTTTGCAGATCATTGGCAACCAGTGAAGACGCACGTTCAGCCTGGGTTCTGAAACGTCAAATGACATGGATAATTATTGAGTATTCTCCCTTGAACAGAATACTTATTCAGTCATCGTTTTTTTTTTTTTGTATTGCTTTAATAACACGCTTTCAGATGAATCAAACAAATTATTTTTTATTTAAATATTATAATTCTATATTAAAAGATACCTAGAAGTTAATGTTCAAATGTTTTTTTTTTTAAATAATAAACGTTGCTATTGCTTCGACCCAGTACACCACTTATTTGTGAAATGCATGTAAATATGAAATTACATAATTCCAGTAATCACATCAGTACCATTAGCTCCATTAACTTGTGAGAAGCCAATGGATCATAACGATTTTGATGGCATTTCATAAACCAAATAATGGTGCTCATTTTAGTCATGTCGACCGTCTGCCCTAAAATCATAACTGGAGCAATGCAATCCTTAAGTTCTTTTCAGCTAATCAGGAACCTGTGTCTGCCGCACTTTTTGTGAAAAAGGTCCTGACAGATTTTTGACCCAGTAACTAAATATCCATGGACAATATATGATGAAATTGAGAATATGGTTTTGAAAAGGAATTATAAAAGTTTTAAAGAATATGAGTTTCATTCCATATCTTGGACAATAAAGTGAAGCTGATATTCTAATTTTTTAGAAACTCTTTGGCCACAATAATCAGCCATTGAAGTCCTGCTATCAGCCAAGAGAACTGAACCCCAAAAGTTAGATTTCTCCGTCAACAAACTGCTCAGAAGAGATTTCAATATGGCATTGTTTTGTCTGATTTGTGGCCAGGGATACTGCTTGTTTTCTAATAGACACAGATATTGAATATGTGTATCTATAAGAAAACAAACAGTACACCTGGCCACAAATCAGTCCATAAAAACACTGTGTCGAGGCTGCAAAATAAAGTTTTTTGGTTTATTTTTCAGTACTCTTTAAAAATTTCTCGTTACTCCTTTTTTTAAAAAAGGACGAGTACTGTACTCTTTTGAAAAAAAAAATTATCTAAAGCCCTGTCACAGATTTTTTTTTTTCAGGAAACACCACGAAAACATGCCTAAATAATAGACTGACCCCTTTGAATCCCACTTTTATATAGTGAGGGGTAAACCTTATTTTTCTTTTTTCTGCTCTAAAATAATTATATATTGTGGGTACTCGTTAAAACCGCCATAATCGGGTACCCACAATCTATACTGCGAGCAGAAATAAAAAATATCACAATTTTTTATTTATAACTTTTCTTCTTTTTTTCAGCGATAAAGGTTACATTGTATTTGTATAGGCGCGTAGCCATTTCGGAGATGTGAAAAAATGCACTATGTCGCACGGGTGTGTTATCGTAATGCTGCAGACTAAATTGATCATACGATGTGGAAATATTGATGACACAATAATCAGTCTGTGCATCTTAGATTCTACCCAATCTTATCAATATATTTGTTGTTCACAATGAGCATGGCAGTTTTGTATTGATACAGGCTAAATGCAAAGTTTTAATAATGATATTATTTGCGCCGCTCCATCCCTCAGGGAGATCAGCCTGTGCATCCGCACAACATCACGGTACAGGCCTTTATAATTTTGATCCACTTAAACCCCACCTTTTATTGTAAAGCTTTACAGGGGTGCACATTATTTTTCTTATTTCTGTTGATAATTAAAATCATAGATACTTGTTAGAACTGCCTCGCCGATGGCGGTACCCAAATCTATGTTCTGGGCAGAAATATGATCCTTCAGCGGTCGCATATATGATGAGTTCTATAACCTCATCTGCTTTGCATACTGTCAACGCTTAAATAGGGTGAAAATGTTGAGAGAAATTCAAGTAGCTTAACATTTAAGTAAGTAAAGGAAACTGAAGAATTAAAATATGTTAAAAACCATCTTAACAATAACCTTGGATTACGTTTCCCTGTGCATTCAGCTTTGAAGGTCTTCCCGCCATGGATACAGCTAAACATTATTTCCGACACTTTAAGAGCCTCATTGATAGTGTTTTTAGGACATCTGCTTTTAGCAGCCGAATTGTGCGTGATCTGCGCTTATAAAATTGAACGCAGTTAGAAAGCTGATAATGTTCAATGTTGCTTTCCAAAGCACTATAACTTGTAAATTTTTCATCAACACTAAATGATATTTCCATTCTGAAAAACGATATTTGAAGCAATTAATTTCATTAACTTACCATCCTAAACAAACTGATAATCGATAGTACTATTAAACAATTAAATTATTTTCTGTTGACATGTATATACCATCGATATTAATATTTAACAATACTTATAAGTATATATACATAAATAATATAAATCTGATTCGCAAAATATATTTTAACCTATTCCTTGGTACCGAATTATAGCCGTACGATTAGCCAATATAGCATATATTGGCTAAACGTACGCGGCCGTACGATTAGCCAATACAGGCTAATCGTACGGGACCGTACGATTAGCCAATGCAGGCTATTCGTACGGGGCCGTACGAATAGCCACTTCCAAAAACCAACAGTCAAACAGACTACCTGTATGTGAAGCTATCAGTTTGAGCCTGCAAAAATATCTAATCTAACAAATGAAAGCACTGTTTCATTACATGATCTGCAATATACTGATAAATGGGCTGATTAAAAAATTTGAACAACCTGGTACTCGAAAAGATAAATTCACTGGTAGCAACCCGGCCCCAACTCATCGGTGCTTGAAGAAATAGATGGGCTGCATGATGCTTCCACGCAGAGCTGAAACTGAACTGACAGCACAAGAGTACTGGTAAACTGCTTAGAGGATCTATGACTGCCAAGGCATAGTGGTGTGAGTTGGACAGTCCATGCTAATTAACCCTGGTGGTTTCATTGGGCAACAGGGCTTGAGATATCATTTCATCTCAATGTCGGGTAAAAGTCCCACATAATTGGAAGCAATGTCTCCAAAATGACCTAGACAGTGTTGATGGGGACTTTAAACCTCAAATCAAACTCACAAACACTGATAGCAACCTCAGGACAACTTATGTTCATTGATGCTGTTCCTTATGATAAGACACATTCAGTGACATCAACCTGGTAATGCTGGTATCCCCTTGGGGTATGTCTCACCCCCTCCAGTTCACTATTGACTGAATATCTAGGAAACTGTTCAGATCCCCACTGCTAAACAATATACATGTACATTGTTGTTCTGTATGATAAGATGTATTCATTTGTGACATTTATAGGTTAATATTTAGCTTCAATACCGTACAGGTTGGAATAAACATATTTTTATTTGACTTTGGTAAGATATATCAGTCAGTTCCAAGTTCCCTAAACGCAGCGTGTGACCAGGGTTATAATGTCTAAATCAAATGGTTAAAAATGACCCTTTTTCGCCAAGTTATTCTCCTATTTATGTCACCACGCCCGAAGGAACATAGCTCCCAGCGGCCTCACAATGTATGTGCATCGTTGTATCAACGCGACGTTGCTGAGGCATCATGTGCCCACGAGGAGAACTTCTCAGTAAGATTTTTAGCAGCTGGGAAATCACCGAATGTCCTGAGCTTATTTAGAAATATATGGTTTACCATGAAAAAAAATAACAGGCATGTTTACGAATCTTTCTTTCTTCCTTTTTCTCTTTGTTTGGGTGGTTTGGTGAGGCAAAGGTGATGTGTATCTTGTATCACTAGGGCGTCCAGCTGTATTGGCTTAAAGTTGGGCAAATATGTTCTTTAAAAGGGTTATCCCTTGGAAGCAAGGAATACACCTCAGAACTAGAAAATATGAAGTGTACATTTTTTTCTGGGCCAGACTAGCTAGTTTCAGCCAATTGGGCCTCATCAGTGACCCTAAAATATTTTCAAAATTCCAGAAAGTGTCCTTGCAGCTGGTGACAGTAGAGGGGAAGTGTTATTATTTTTTCTGTTTCTACACTTCTTTCTCCTCTGTCCCTTTCTTTCATCTCCTCTTCTATCTCTTTTCTCGCTTTCTCTGGGAGACGGCACAAAATGACTCATAAGGGTTGACCTGTTGTTAAACTCAAATCAATCAATCTTTTTTTTTTGTCGTCAAATTTTTTAACCCTCGGGGATCTTGTCAACAAAATATCTAGAGAACTGCTTCGTCTACTTCTGACATTGTTATGATAATTTCCTCATAAATCAACTTTCCTGAGCAGTACTTTCAGTACTTTGATTGGATAATTATTAACAACAGTTATACTAATTTTACAATAGAAAAACTTGAAAGATACATTCAAACTAAATAATTCATAGCGTGTTATTGAAAATATTCCCATTGTTAGGCAAGCACTTTCACCTAGAAATATGGCCACTGTGCGGTTGCTACAGGAAGTGATGCCACCCCAAGGTACTTAATATATAATTTGACCAGGGTATCGAATAGTCCTTTGAAGCTGTCAGTGCACTGGCTGTTAAAAACTTGGAATCAGAATTGTTACTTTCAATCTGAAGAGCCTTGTGTTGTCAGCTTAGCAAGTGTGGACTGTCCAAACAGCTGGCAGGTAGCTGGAAACCAAATGTTGTCAAATATTTCAGGGATACAGACTAAGCATTTTGCTTTAGATGCTGAGACTGCCATAAATCCAAATTTTACATTAAGTTAATATGCATTTTTATTCAAAACTTAGACACCCAAGCAAACATTTAGGCACCTTGGGCGACTGGGCGCCTCTTAGTCTGAATCCCTGTATTTGAGTGTGCCAAGCTCTTTATTTTGTATTGTTGTTTGACACACAATTGCCCAGTATTTTAAAGTGAAGTTCTCCTTGCTTCCCATGGTTTTGTTCTTTAGTTCACCCTTTGTAAATTAAGTAACAGAACGCATCCGGATGATGGAAATCAGGAGTCTAGGATTGCAATTTTAAGAGAAACACTGCGATAGAGTGCCTCAGTACTTGCCTTTAACTAGGAAGATGGGGAACAGTAGATGTTTGGAGGGCTTACACAACTTCAGGTCCTCAGGTGAAACAAATTTGGTCTTTGTTGAAGCTCGGCTGTTTTCGTAGAAAACAACAAAGTATTGTTATAGCTCTTGCATCATCATCGTGAGGTCCCACCAACAGCTAAGGTCATATGGAGATGGGACCTCTGTTTAAAGACTCATCCGAAAGTCTGGAGAAGCCCGGGATCGATCCTGCGACCCCTGGTTTACAAGGCGAGTAGCGTAACCACTGCACCACGGAGGCTTCTAACATCATTGTCGTCCTGCAAAAACTTGGACATTTTGTACTATCTCTGTCATTACTGAACATATTTACTTGAAACTCTGACTAGTTGTTCATTAATATGAAAAGGGGAGAACTCATACCAATAGGTGAGGTAACCCTCAAAATATTTTTGGCAGAGTTATGCCCCTTTTTCGACTTAGAATTTTTGTTTTCTAAAAGAAACTGCAGCCGAGCGTTGGCACCTGCTTGCGGTGCTCTTGTTGTAATCTTGGCCGCAGACATTGAAACTAACACCAACCCAAGGTTTCGCTGTGGACTGAGCAAAAAATATTGCAAAAACTCTCAGAAATGTGCGGACTGTGAAAAGCTTTTTCATTCCTCATGTTCAGAGTTAGATAAAACAATTGCTAGAGCTTAAAATTGGAGTTGAAACTTGGTATTGCAAAGATCCCAAAGCTGACTGTGGCCTATGCAGCGGTGTGAAATATGGATTCACACAGATTGTGCATTCCTTTCAGATGCTGAGTATGGCAAATTGGTAATTTTTTCGGACTCGTTCTTCAACGAACCTACAGAACTGGAAAAGAGAAACAAATTTGAACTTCTAGCTGTCAAAGGAAAAGGGAGTTAAATCTCTGACTACTGACACAAGAAGGCAAAATTTTGTTTTTGTTTGTTTGTTTGTATTGGAGTCTAACTACCCAGTCAACACTATTTAGGTCATTTTTGAGCAGGTCAGTTCACCTATCTATACTTTGCCTGGGCAAGCTTATGCGTAAGAGGTTAATCAGTACAGTGCAGATTCTTTCGCCAGAAACTGACAACTGCCCTTCTTGAATCAGCGAAAGGGAGAGGATGACGATAGAAAAGATTTCATGATCAATCTCCATGAAAAAATGTTGCCGACCCCTGCAGGTATCGGACCCACGTCCTCCTGATCACCAGTCAACAATTTTTGTAAAATTAAGTATTGAAACTTTGCAGTATAAAGATCAACAGTATAAGAGAAAAAATACTGAAACTTTTAGCTTTCCTCGATACTCAATACCACATATTGTGGCTATTTAGGAAACAAAGACAGACAGTTCAATTATGACTTCGGAGCTTTTCCCTGAAACTTGTGAATACAATATCTACAGAAAAGATAGAAACTCTCATGGCGGCAGGATGATGTTGCTCGTTCACAAAAACATCTCTTGTGTGCCATTCTTGGAAGTTGGAACTAGAAAACGACTCCCAATCTGTTTGGATTAAGGTTTTTGCAAACGAAACTTCTCACTTTATAGCAAGTTGGTACATGTATCGACCACCAAATGGCACAGTCAAAAACTTCCAGTTATTTAACCCTTATCTTGCTGTTATCGACAACCCCTATCTTTGCAAACAGTATAGATCCAGATCAGATGGCTTCTGAAGAAGCCATCTGATCAGGATCTACACTGTTTGGTATTCCGTTTATGAATTTGTAGCAATAAATTACATCAAGTAATTTGATTGGTTGATAGTTTGTTTGATTTGAGGTTTAACGTCCCAGTCAACATTGTAAAGGTCATTTTGGAGACGTTGCTTCCAATTTTGTGGGACTTTTACCCGACATTGAGATGAAATGACATCCGAAGCCCTGTCGCCCAATGAAACCAATAGGGTTTATAAGCATGGATGGTCCAACTCCCACTGCTTTGCCTGGGCAGGTTTAGATCCTGTAAGCGGTTTACCAGTACTCGTGTGCCGGTTGGATTTAGCTCTGTGTGGAAGCATCTTGCAGCCCATATATTTCTTCAAGCCCCGATGGGCGGTGGCTATGATTGGTTGATAGACAGAAATGGGTTTGGCTTAAATGAATATTCAGCAAGATAAGGGTTAAGGATCAGCTTGATAGCATGAAGTCTCAGAATAAGGGTAAAAACTTCCTGCAGCTCGTGTTCCAGGTGACTTCAACTTCAGAGACATCGTCGACCCAATAGACTCAGCAAAAAAGGCACAATGCTAAATCCCTCTGAAGGACAAACATTGGTTGACATTATGAATGATCATGGCTCGGAACAAATTGTTTACTTCCAATTAGGCCTCATCAGTGACCCTCAGATATTTTCAAAATTCCACATTGGAATCAATGATCCCAAAGGACAAGAAAATATAATCTACACTATGATGTAGGGCAGGGAGACGTTTTACCGCCACCACACATTCCCAACACTATGATGTAGGGCAGGGAGACGTTTTACCGCCGCCACACATTCCCAACCGAAACAAGCTAGTCTGGCCCAGAAAACATGTACACTCCATATTTTTCACTTCTGTGGTGTATTCCTTGCTTCCAAAGGATAACCCTTTTATAGAACATATTTAACTTCACTACAGCTGGTGTTTCGGAATGTGTGGCGGCGGTAAAACGTCTCCCTGCCCTACATCATAGTGTAGATTATATTTTCTTGTCCTTTGGGATCATTGATTCCATTGTGGAATTTTGAAAATATCTGAGGATCACTGATGAGGCTTAATTGGCCGAAACAAGCTAGTCTGGCCCAGAAAACATGTACACTCCATATTTTTCTCTTCTGTGGTGTATTCCTTGCTTCCAAAGGATAACCCTTTTATAGAACATATTTAACTTCACTACAGCTGGTGTTTCGGAATGTGTGGCGGCGGTAAAACGTCTCCCTGCCCTACATCATAGTGTAGATTATATTTTCTTGTCCTTTGGGATCATTGATTCCATTGTGGAATTTTGAAAATATCTGAGGATCACTGATGAGGCTTAATTGGCCGAAACAAGCTAGTCTGGCCCAGAAAACATGTACACTCCATATTTTTCACTTCTGTGGTGTATTTCTTGCTTCCAAAGGATAACCCTTTTATAGAACATATTTAACTTCACTACAGCTGGTGTGTGGGAATGTGTGGCGGCGGTAAAAAGTCTCCCTGCCCTACATCATAGTGTAGATTATATTTTCGTGTCCTTTGGGATCATTGATTCTATTGTGGAATTTTGAAAATATCTGAGGGTCACTGATGCGGCCTAATTGGCCGAAACTATCTAGTCTGGCCCAGGAAACATGTACACTCCATATTTTTCTCTTCTGTGGTGTATTCCTTGCTTCCAAAGGATAACCCTTTTATAGAACATATTTAACTTCACTACAGCTGGTGTTTGGGAATGTATGGCGGCGGTAAAACGTTTCCCTGCCCTACATCATAATGTAGATTATATTTTCTTGTCCTTTGGGATCATTGATTTCATTGTGGAATTTTGAAAATATCTGAGGGTCACTGATGAGGCCTAATTGGCCGAAACAAGCTAGTCTGGCCCAGAAAACATGTACACTCCATATTTTTCACTTCTTAGGTGTATTCCTTGCTTCCAAAGGATAACCTTTTTATAGTACATATTTAACTTCACTACAGCTGTTGTGTGGGAATGTGTGGCAGCGGTAAAACGTCTCCCTGCCCTACATCATAGTGTAGATTATATTTTCTTGTCCTTTGCGATCATTGATTCTATTGTGGAATTTTGAAAATATCTGAGGGTCACTGATGAGGCCTAATTGGCCGAAACAAGCTAGTCTGGCCCAGAAAACATGTACACTCCATATTTTTCACTTCTTAGGTGTATTCCTTGCTTCCAAAGGATAACCTTTTTATAGTACATATTTAACTTCACTACAGCTGTTGTGTGGGAATGTGTGGCAGCGGTAAAACGTCTCCCTGCCCTACATCATAGTGTAGATTATATTTTCTTGTCCTTTGCGATCATTAATTCTATTGTTGAATTTTGAAAATATCTGAGGGTCACTGATGAGGCCTAATTGGCCGAAACTATCTAGTCTGGCCCAGAAAACATGTACACTCCATATTTTTCTCTTCTGTGGTGTATTCCTTGCTTCCAAAGGATAACCCTTTTATAGAACATATTCCCTACTTGCGATAAGAACACTTTGGATTTGATTCTTACAACTTTACCAGGACAATTTAACCCTTTTAGTACCAAATGGAATCTTCCTCCTTATATATAGCAAGTGTCCATTTCATAATTTAGGGGCGTCAGGTTGTGTTTTCTTCAAAATCTATTTGGCAAATGGCTGAACTTTTTGCAAATAGTGTAGGCCTGGATCAGACGCCGCGTTCTGTGGCGTCTGATCTGGGCTTGCACTGTTTGCTAGGGTACCCGTTTTGGGGGTGTCCGGTACAAAAAGGGTTAAAGATATCCAGTCTCGAGACAAACGTAGTGATCACGAAATTGTTTACAGATTTTTAAAAATCTTCATACTACCTATAAAGAAACCACATAGAAAGGTTTACTTATATCAAAAAGGTTGCTATGAAACTATGAGGAAGGATGGCTAAAATTTGCAAAGGAGAATTTAAAAATAATATCCCCGCCAAAACTAGCAGCTCTGCATCTTCGATTCCTTGAATCACACCAAAGATAAGAAGAAAGATGCAGAGAAGAAATAATTCAAGCCTGGCTCGGATCACATATGAGACACCAAGTTCTGCAATTGGTCAGGTGTTTTTTCTCTGGGTACCCTGGTTTTTGCCCACCTGATTAACGATCGGCTCGATATGAGTGAAATAGTCGTGAAAGGGCCATAAACCAAAAAAAAAAATGAAGAAATAAGATTCATGCTAAGCTAAAAAAGTTGGAAGTGGTAAACTCCGGACAAAATTTGAAAACTTGACGAGAAATTAAGAATGACGTTTTTCTTATTTTGGTTTTATGGCCCTTTCAATAGTATTTCACTCGTATCGAGCCGATCGTTAATCAGAGGTGGGCGAAAACTGGAGTACCTGGAGAAAAATCACCTGACCATCTCGAACCCACCACGGTTAGAGACCTAATGATTTATTGAAGAGTCTGTGCTCTTATCCACTAGGCCATGGAGGCCCATAATTAAGAATGACATTAAAATCAGCATGATTTGTATGTGAACAACTTGGTAGATCATAAAGTCAAATCCAAGAGACTTCTACAGATATATCAATAGCTAGAAGAATGACAGGCAAGGTGTTCTGGGACACCCCTTATCGCTCGGGGTAAATATTGCTCTCAGGCGAGAATGTGATCACATGTTTCCAGAAGCCGTCCTTGGTAGCTCAGTCGGATGCCCATCTGACTGGTGATCAGGAGGATGCAGGTTCCATACCTGCCGGGGTCGGCAACATTCTTTTGTGGAAATTGATCATGAAATCTTTTCTACGGTCATTCTCTCCCTTCCGCTGATTCAAGAAGGGCAGTTGTCAGTTTCTGGCGAAAGAATGTGCACTGTACTGGTTAACCGCTTACGTATAAGCCTGCCCAGGAAAAGTGTGGATATGTAAACTGACCGGCTCAAAAATGAGCTAAAATTGTGTTGACTGGGCCGTTAAACTCCAAAACAAACAAACAAACAAACCATGTTTCCAGTCAGGAATCAAAATAACTAATTTTATTTTTCAGAGGCAGAGCTAACAGATGAGGATGAGGATATACATGTGTGCAAGAGGTGTAACATTGCCTTCAAAGATATACAGAAATATTTGGCTCATAAGGTATTGTCAGAGCGCATATTTTTGCAGGTTTATGTACTTAAGCCATAAAATGTCAATCACGACAATTGTCGTCTGCTTTGTCGTCTGCTAGTTACTTCAAAAGTCATTTTTGCAAACAGTGTGGACCCAAATCAGACTGCTCCTAGAGGAGCAGTCTGATTTGTGTCCACACTGTTTGCCTGTACAGAAAAATATTTTTTAAAACTTTTGCAAATAATTCAGCCGACGACATAAGCTGACGGCATTTTTTCAGGTGTAATTTTTCTCGGCATCTTAAGGGTTAATATTAACCTTCACCAAGCTGAACCAAGATATCCTTTTTTAGCTCACCTGAGCACGAAGTGCTCAAGGTGAGCTTTTGGGATCAGTCTTTGTCCGTCGTCCGTGCGTGCGTGCGTCCGTCCGTCGTCAGCTTTTGCTTTAAACAACATCTCCTCCAAAACTGCTGGACAGATTTTGATCTAATTTCACAGGAATGCTCCTTGGGTGATCCTCTACCAAAATTGCTCAAACCGTTCCGCTCGGGTGAACAAGATGGCCGCCAAAGCTAAAAATAGAAAAATTCTTTAAACGACTTCTCATGCTTAACAAGTGGATGGATTTTGAAATTGTTTCACAGGAATGTTCCTTGGATGACCCTCTACCAAAATTGCTCAAACCGTTCAGCTCTGGTGAACAAAATGGCCGCCAGAGCTAAAAATAGAAAAACCTTTAAACAACTTCTTCTCCTTAACCAGTTGATGGATTTTGAAACTATTGCACAGGAAGGTTTCTTGGGTGCCCCTCTACTAAAATTGCTCAAACCAATCCGCTCGGCTGAACAAAATGGCCACCAGAGCTAAAAATAGAAAAACCTTTAAAGGACTTCTTCTCCTTAACCAGTGGATGGATTTCGAAATTACTTGACAGGAATGTTCCTTGTGTGACCCTCTACCAAAATTGCTCAAACAGTTCCGCTCGGGTGAACAAAATGGCCGCCAGAGCTAAAAATAGAAAAAGCTTTAAACGACTTTTTCTCCTTAACTAGTGGATGGATTTTGAAATTACTTCACAGGAATGTTCCTTCGGTGACCCTCTACCAAAATTGCCCAACCGTTCCGCTCGGGTGAACAAAATGGCCGCCAGAGGTAAAAATAGAAAAAGCTTTAAACGACTTTTTCTCCTTAACCAGTGGATGGATTTTAAAATTATTTCACTGGAAGGTTACTTGGGGGATCCTCTACCAAAATTGCTCAAACTGTTCAGTTTTAAACCCCATTGGTTTCATTGGGTGGCAGGGCTTGAGATGTCATTTCATCAAAAATGACTTTTACTTCTCAAAATGACTTCTACTCCTAAACAGGCAGACTAATTTTGAATTAATTTCGCAGAAATGGTCTTTGGGTCCAACCAAAATTGCTCAAACCCTCCACTCCACCATATATTGCCCACAATTCCGTTTGTACAATAGGATCAGGTGAGCGATCCAGGGCCATCATGGCCCTCTTGTTTTGAAAGCAGGCTGATCACGATCTATACTGTTTTCCATTCTGTTTCTGAATCCATGGTAAAAATTGAAATCTTGCAACACAAATGGCTGAAAACAGGGAGGAGTCTACAGATATATTCAACATGATAATGGTTAACCTGTATGCATAGTTGCATACATGTATAAAACAAAAGTGCTTGAACATTGGCATAAAATATACATGTGAGAACAGACTTCCTTGTAGGTCAGTAATGCTTTCAGACACAAGACAAGAGATAGACAGCAAAGAGGAAACAACTATATGGGTGGTTGTTTTACTTTGGGCAAGTACACTTGAGGAATCCTCTAACTGAGGAGACAGTTTTACATAAGTGAGTGGGGCGTGTTAATCTTGTACACAGAAGGAAAAAATAGAACAAGAATTTTTCAGGTGAAAATTTGTGATGTTTTCCTTATTTCATGTTCAGACATAAAATGTGGGTGCTTTATTTAGAACTGCCTCATTGAGGCAGCTCTTACGAGTGCCCAGAATCCAGTTTTTGAGCAAAAATAAAGGAAAATGATGTTCACAAATTTATATTTCTAGAATGAAAGGGGAGGTAATACACAAAGTTACAATGGAATTTTGGAATTCCCTGGTATTAAACACTGTTCGTCAGCTGTTTGCGTTCAAATTGATTTTTTTCACTCTTTGAGCAGAACGTATATAAAATTTTGGTGAGATTTACTTTTGTTAATCTGAGCAAATACTACTTGGTTTGGGAAAAACTGTGGTTAACTGACAGATTTTATGGAAATTACCAAAAATTGTGCTCAGTAAACTCCTGAAATTTCTGAAAAACTCACTATTGCCACCAGATATTGCTGGACCGATTGGCATTCTCCATTTTGTAGAGCCCTGGTGTATGGGGATGTTCATTTCTCAGACTTGTTAACTCTTCTCTTGCTGAATATTCAGTTTATCCACACTCATTTCTGATTTAGAACCAATCAGATTACTTGATGTAATTTATTTTTACAAATCCATAAACTGAATGTCAAACAGTGTAGATCCTGATCAGATGGCTTCTTCAGAAGCCATCTGATCTGGATCTACACTATTACCAAAGATAGGGGTTGTCGTGAACAGCAGGATAAGAGTTAAGTTGTTGACCTGATGGGACTTGGACTTTTTGAAAGAAGCTTCTATGCAAATTAATTGACAATTTTTACGGAAATTACCAAAAATTGTGCTTGGTGAACTCTGGAAATTACAGGGATGTTCATTTCTCAGACTTGTTAAACTGATGGGACTTGAACATTTGGAGTGAAGCTTTTTAAAATGCTGTCTTTAGAGCTCAGACAAATTCTGGACAAACTTGATACACTGTCCCTGCCCGACGTGGCTGGGCTGCATGATGTTTCCATGCAGAGCTCAAACCGACTGCACACGATAAGTGGTAAACCACTAAGAAGGTCTATGCCTGCAAGGCAAAGTGCTGCGTGTCGGCCTGTCCATGCATATAAACCTTATCGGTTTCATTGAGCGGCAGGGATTGAGTCTAAAATTTTATGATCAAAGATTATGTTAAATAATTGATATTTTCAATGTTGAAGAGGGAAGAAGATTTGTTGTGGGGAGAGAGGCGAGTGGGTCAATCTGATACAACAATTTTTATTTTCTGTGTCAAACAAAATTGGACCTTTCATAAATTCTTCAAAAGCCATAACACATTCAGCTTATTCATATTCCTGTAAATCAAAATATGAACAATCAATCCAACCTATAAAGGAAAAAAGAATAATTATGAAGATTGAAAAGAACAGGACTGTCTGCAGTTCAGTGAGTCATTCCAACCTCTTCATTTGACCAGCGATAATGTCTTTTGACTTTTCATCAAACAAAAATACCTCAAATAATTACTGTTATTAATAACAACTATTTTGTCTTGTTCAGTGATGAAAATATAGTCTAACATCATGTACTTGATGTAGGGGGAAAGCTTTTAAGACCAGTTTAGCAACAGGGCAGAGGCATATACTCTGGTTATTTAATCGGCCACCAATTGACCAGTATTGACCAGTAATGACCGGTTAAAACCACTGGCCCGGTCAATACTCATATTGACCGGCTTTTTGCCAACCTTGGATTGAGATATCATTTCGATTGAGATATCATTTCGATTGAGATATCATTTCATCTCAGTGTCGGGTAAAAGTCCCACAAAATTGGAAGTAATCTCAAAATGACCTAAATAGTGGAAGTGAAAGCATTTTGCAGCGCAATCTATTTCTCCAAGCCCAGATGGGCAGGGGGCACTCATCCAAACAAACCAATTGGGTTTATATGCAAGGATGGTTCGATTCACACCACTTTGCCTGGGCAGGCTTAGACCTTCTAAGAGGTTTACCAGTGCTCATGTGTGTTCGGATTCAGCTCTGCATAGAAGCATCATGCGGCCAAATCTATTTCTTCAAGCCCATTGGGTGGGGGCTCATTTGTCTTTTTGTAAAATTATGATTGAAAAGTTTGCAAGAAGATGTAGCAAACAACATAAGCAGGCAACATTTTCAGATACAGTTTGTGCGTGTGCGTGCGTCCGTCCGTGCGTGCATCCGTAAACTTTTTCTTCAAACGACATCTCCTAAACCTTTGATCAGATTTTGACCAAACTTCACAGGAATGATCCTTAGGTGGTCCCCTTTCAAAATTGTTCAAATGGTTCCGGTCCATTGCACATATAGGTCACAGGAGCCAAAAATAGATTTTTTTCATCGAAAACTTTAAAAATCTTTTGGGATCACTTTTTGTCTGTCGTCCGTCGTGCGTCCGTTTGTGCGCACCAACGAAACAACATTTAGGGGGCAAAAAATTTGGACAGTTTGACACTTAAGTATATATTCGTGAGTCCAAATGGGGTTTATTCCGTTATTTGGGTACTTAAGTGGCAAAAATTCGCTCTTAGGTGGCTTGCCGCTTAAGAGAATTTGCCGCTTAAGTAGTCAATATGCCGACGCCTAGCCACTTAAGTATCCGTTCGTGAGAACATCCGTGCGTGCGTCCGTAAACTTTTTCTTCAAACGACATCTCCTCCTAAACCCTTGATCAGATTTTGACCAAACTTCACAGGAATGATCCTTAGGTGGTCCCCTTTCAAAGTTGTTCAAATGGTTCCGGTCCGTTGCACATATAGGTCACAGGAGCCAAAAATAGATTTTTTTCATCAAAAACTTTAAAAATCTTCTTCTCTGAAACCGCAAGGCCCAGGACATTGATATTTGGTATGAAGCTTCATCTAGTGGACCCCTACCAAGATTGTTCAAATTATTGTGCTGGGGCCAAAAATGCCCCGCACTGGGACCCTTTGGTTTTACATGGGCTTATATAGGGAAAATCTTTAAAAATCTTCTTCTCTGAAACCACAAGGCCCAGGTCTTTGATATTTGGTATGAAGCTTCATCTAGTGGACCCCTACCAAGATTGTTCAAATTATAGTGCTGGGGCCAAAAATGCCCCACCCCCCGGGGGCCCTTTTGTTTTACATGGGCTTATATAGGGAAAATCTTTAAAAATCTTCTTCTCTGAAACTGCAAGGCCAAGGTCTTTGCTATTTGGTATGAAGCTTCATCTAGTGGACCCCTACCAAGATTGTTCAAATTATAGTGCTGGGGCCAAAAATGCCCCCGCCCCAGGGCCCTTTGGTTTTACATAGGCTTATAAAGGGAAAATCTTTAAAAATCTTCTTTTCTGAAACTGCAAGGCCCAGGTCTTTGATATTTGATATGAAGCTTCATCTTGTGGACCTCTACCAAGATTGTTCAAATTATAGCCCTGGGGCCAAAAATGCCCCGCCCCGGGGGCCTTTGGTTATACATAGACTTATATAGGGAAAATCTTGAAAAATCTTCTTCTCTGAAACCACAAGGCTTAGGTTTTTGATATTTGTTATGAAGCTTCAGCTAGTGGACCTCTACCAAGATTGTTCAAATTATAGCCCTGAGACCAAAAATGCCCCCGCCATGTGGCCCTTTGGTTTTACATAGACTTATATAGGGAAAATCTTTAAAAATCTTCTTCTCTGAAACCACAAGGCTTAGGTCTTTGATATTTGTTATGAAGCTTCATCTAGTGGACCTCTACCAAGATTATTCAAATTATAGCCCTGGGGCCAAAAATGCCCCCGCTCCAGGGCCCTTTGGTTTTACATAGACTTATTTAGGGAAAATCTTTTTTTACATAGACTTTTTTATGCAGGGTAAACCTTTAAAGTCTTCTTCTCTGAAACCACAAAGCCCAGGTCTTTCATATTCGATATGAAGCTTCATCTTGTGGACCTCTACCAAGATTGTTCAAATTATAGCCCTGGGTCCAAAATTGACCCTGCCCTGGCCCCACTTATTATACATTGGATCAGGTGAGCGAACCAGGGCCCTCTGGGCCCTCTTGTTCATGGCATCCTAACCCTTATCTTGCTGAACACAACAACCCCTACCTTTGCAAACAGTGGAGATCCAGTATAGATGGCTTCTGAAGAAGCAATCTGATCAGGATCTACGCTGTTTGTCATGCAGTTTGACTTGAACCAATACATTGTGTCAAGTAAGTTGATTTGTTGATAATCAGAAATGGGTGTGGCTAAATGAATTTGTTCAGCAGGATAAGGGTTAATCGCTAACTGATATTTATATTATAGGTTAAACATGACAACTATAAGATCAAGTATTGCCGATCTGAGGTGGATAAACGGATGATAATGCCCAAACTTGTTTGCAAGTCTGTAGCCAAGAAAGAACAAGTAATAGAACAGAACACCGCTGAGCCTGCAGAGGAAAAAGAAAATGAAGAAAATCAAAAGAAAAGTATGTTTTGTTTTGCTTTCTGTACATGATGTTAACCCATGAAATGCCAATCATGTCAATTGTTGTCTGCTTTGTCGTCTGCTGGTTACTTTAAAAGTCATTTTTGCAAACAGTGTTAACCCAAATCAGACTGCTCCTAGCCAATAGGGTTTATAAGCATGGACCGTCTGACTCGCACCGCTTTGCCTGGGCAGGCTTAGAAGAAGCCATCTGATCAAGATCTACAGTGTTTGTTATGCAGTTTCGGCCCCACCAATTGGGGCTTGAAGAAATAGATGGGCTGCATGATGCTCCATGCAATGCTGAAACTGACCGCACACGAGTACTGGTAAACCTCTTAGAGGATCTAAGCCTGCCCAGGCAAATTGGTGCGAGTCGGACCATCCATGCTTATAAACCCTATTGGTTTCATTGGACGACAGTGCTTGAGATGTAATTTAATCTCAACATTGGGTAAAAGTCCCACAAAATTGGAAGCAGCTCTCCAAAATGACCTATACAGTGTTGACAGGGATGTTAACCTCAAATCAAACAAATTGTCATGCAGTTTGTGAAATGAAGAAATACAATATGTTGAGTAATTTGATTGGTTGATAGTCAGAAATGGGTTTGGCTAAGTTAAATTATTCAGCAGGATAAGGTTAATTTTCCTCATTGGGGTACACCTCCTTATCTGGAGCTATACTTTCTTATTTTGACTACT
Source organism: Lucinisca nassula (assembly GCA_963580285.1). Classification (NCBI taxonomy): domain Eukaryota; kingdom Metazoa; phylum Mollusca; class Bivalvia; order Lucinida; family Lucinidae; genus Lucinisca; species Lucinisca nassula. The sequence continues at coordinate 98,700,061 of OY757011.1, forward strand.
TGACACCACAACATATCCTCAAAGCTGCCTTTTTGGACAGTTTTTCAAAACTCTGTCTTTTAACCCGTATCCTGCTGCATAAATTAATTTAGCAACACCCATTTACATTTCATCCAATCAAATTACTTGATGTAATCTATTCATTCAAATTTGCAAACTGAATGAGAAATAGTGTAGATCCTGATCAGATGGCTTCTGATGATTTAGAATATCGGTACATGTGTTCATAAAGGTCCAAAATATGCGTAATTATCATGATGAAAAGTATGTTTTCAGAGCGAAGAGGACGGAAGAAAATTGCTGAGTCAATCAACCAGGATCTAGTCATCAAGGAGAAACCAGTGTATATTTGCAATAAATGTGACAGAAAATTCAATAGGTAAGCTAGAAATACCATAAAAGACCTAAAGATTCGGACACCTTGGAGACTTTATGTAGTTCTTCTAAAATTTTAACAAATTTGTTTCACAATCCAACAAGGAGTCCAAAAAGTACAGATGGAATGACAAACAGTGTAGACCTTGATCAGACTGTTCCTTCAGGAGCAGTCTGATCTGAGTCTGCACTGTTTGCTTAGCCCTGTCTGTAGGTCTTCTAAAATTTTAACAAATTTGTTTCACAATCCAACAAGGAGTCCAAAAAGTGCAGATGGAATGACAAACAGTGTAGACCCTGATCAGGCTGCTCCTTCAGGAGCAGTCTGATCTGAGTCTGCACTGTTTTGCTTAGGCCTGTCTGTCCAAATACTTAGGATCATTACTGAAGATACATTTTCAGGTGATGCAACTCGTTCTAGTTTACAGTGAAACTTCATTAATTCAAACATGGATGGCTCTTTTACCATAGCTAATAGGAACTCACTCTCAAATCTCTGGAGAATTCTTCAAATTATTCCATATACTCATATATTTAGGAATTCTTTAGCACTGACTCTAAATCATTACTTCTCTTGCCTAGAAGCCGCCGTGGTGTAGTGGATAAGCTGCTCGCCTTGCAAATCAGGGGTCATAAGATCAAATCCTGGGCTTCTTCAGACTTTCGGATGAGTCTTTAAACCAAGGTTGTCTCCATATGATCTTAGTTGTTATTGGGATGTAAAACACAAACACACACACATACTTCTCTTACCTGTGTGGTTCGGGCCTAGTTCGGGTCACGTGTGACACTAGTTTCTGCAGCGGAAGGTCAGGTGGTTTTTCTCAGGGTTTTCTGGTTTCTTCCACCACTAATTGACAGTGAGCTAAACGGCCCCTGCCCATCTGGGCTTGAAGAAATAGATGGGCTGTATGATGCTTCCATGCAAAGCTGAAACCGACCCGCACACGAGTACTGGTAAACCACTTAGAGGATCTAAGCCTGCCCAGGCAAAGCGGTGCACACCGGACCGTCCATGCTTATAAACCCTGTTGGTTAAACCTCAAATCAAACAAACAAACAAAGACAGTGAGCTAAAATAAGGGAAATAATCTTGAAAGGCCGTAAAACATCCCCCACCCCCTTCAAAAAAAATATTGAAAAGGTATGTTGTGTGTACACATTAGAATCACCTCAATGAGGCAATTCCAATATGTACACACAACATTCCGTTATTTTATTATCATAGAAGATTGAAAAGAATCCCCATTATGCCCCTTGACCTTGTTTGTTTGTTTGTTTGATTTGAGGTTTAAAGTCCCCGTCAGCACTGTAAAGGTCATTTTGGAGACGTTGCTTCCAATTTTGTGGGACTTTTACCCGACATTGAGATGAAATTACATCTCAAGCCCTGCTGCCCAATGAAACCAATAGGGTTTATTAGCATGGCTGGTCCCACTCGCACCGCTTTGCCTGGGCAGGCTTAGATCCTCTAAGGGGTTAAATCGTGTGCAGGTCGGTTTCAGCTCTGCGTGGAAGCATCATGCAGTCCATATATTTCTTCAAGCCCCGATAGGCGGGGTCCCCTGACCTGCCGCTATCATTAATCTCATTACTTCAAACCTTTTTGTACCAAGTGGAATCTTCCACCTTATATATAGCAGGAGTCCATTTCTAAATTTAGGGGTGTCAGCCTGTCAGGTTGTGTTTTCTTCAAAATTTGTTTGGAAAATGGCTTAACTTTTTGCAAACAGTGTTGGCCCTGATCAGACGCCCCCTTCTGCAGCGTCTGATCTGGGCCTGCACTGTTTGTCAGGGTACCTGTTTTGGGGTTTCCAGTACAAAATGGGTTAAATACCCTTATCACGAACACATTAGGTATATGAACTGTAGATGTTGGACTATACTTTGGTATGCCCTGTCAGTGGGTGAATATGTTTGTGCCATGCAGAGCAAACATAACCCCAGATAAGAGGGGATATCCACATATTATTTTATCTTATTTTTGCTCAAAAAACATATAGTATTGGTACTCATTGGAAGCGTCTCGCCGAGGTGCTTCTAATGAGTACCCAAAGCATATGTTTTCATGCAAAAATAAAAAAAATATCGGTACTTTTCTGGCGAAAAAAGCGCCTTATTGAGTTATGGTGCAATTTCTTTCCTTTAAGAAAATAGAGACTAGATCCCTCAATCTTGAAAGGAAAAAAGACCCCCCCCCCCAAAAACAAATGGTTACAAATAATGTCTACTTCCTTTTTTTTTTTTTTGAATGATTACCGGTATGTTTCTATGAAAATCTTCAGCAAATCAGCTGATTTGCTGATTTCAGAGGTTTTACATCAAACAAACAAAAAAAAAAAAAAAGAGCCAAAGTTCCATTCTGAGTAGAAGTAAAACAAAGATCAGGAATCGATACAATTAACTTACTCCACCCATCAAAGACACCAAAGGGAAAGAAACACAAACATTAAGCGACCAGACCATAATGGAAACCTAAACAAAGGAAGGCCATAAGGACAGTTACTTTCCCACAAAATGGCCATATGGCCATCCAAAATAAAAAGACACAAGTGATACACACAGTAAGTAACAAACAACACCATAAATAAACCGCCACAGAAGAACCGCCTTGGAACGGTCAGTGGAATGATTTCCACTGGGGGGCTTACATCGATTTTACGTGGCCACAATCCTCGCCCTTACTTCCATCGCAATTTAGACAAATAATTTGTTCAGTCCGCATGAAGGCCTCCTAACTCATCAGTGCAACATCTCCGTGAACACAAAAATCAAAGAACCACTGAGGTGAGACAACGGTGAGGACTCGACAGCAAGAAACCACTGAAATACTGGAGCAAAAGAAAACCAACAGTTAGACTCTGATGGGCCAGTATGTCAGAAATTGATTTTTTTATAAGAGTAGTGGTATGGTCTGGATGCTTCAACAGATTTCATCAAAATCAGTTTCCATCCCTGATACAATTCAGGTTTCCAGATAACAAAAATTGAAGACAATCTAAAAGTAATTTTCTACATTTCTTCATAAAACATCTGCTGTGGGTAACTTGTTAGAATCACCGTGCCAAGGTGGTTCCTACAAGCACACATGTAAGTTTACTGGGAGAAATCAGAAAGTTTACCTCAAACCCTATGTTATCTTGAACACTGAATTTTATCATGATAACAAGTCCAGGTAATGGACACCCCTTTAACCCATTGTATGTAGTGAAAGGGTTTACAGGGTAAACATTATTTTTCTTAGTTTTTCTCTAAAACATAAATTGTAAGTACTCATTAGAACCTCCTCAATGAGGTGGTTCTATCAAGCACCCACAATCTATGTTTGGCAAGAAATAAGAAAAAATATGAGAAATTTCTGTCTAAAGCAGCTAGTTTAGAGATGTGAAAGACGCCATTTTAGCATGTGGATGTGATATCACAATGTGTTCCATTTCAGGGAAGCCACATTACGTCGTCACAATGAAATGGAACATGTAAAGGACGAAGATGATGAAGAGGAAGAAGAGGGTATTGAAGAAGACTTTAACAATGATGATGATGAGGACGACGATACCGAGTATAAACCCAGCGCTGCAGATGTGAAGACAGAGATAGAAGAAGACAGTCAGGAAGTAGAAGATATGCCTCCACTCACTGCTGAGGAAATGGCAGAAGTGGGACCGATAGATGGTGTTGTGGTTGTGCCTGCAGATGGTATCATTGTATTTCCGGGTAATGTTCATATAGTTCGGGGAGACACAGATGAAGAAGACAATGATGATGGTGAATCTCCTAAAGATGACAAAGAAATTGGGCTAAATAATGTTACAGAAGGTGAGTTTGTTAACCCTTATCCAGCTGCATAATTAATTTAGGCATTTTGAACTAAGTCATTTTTAGAGCTCAAATTTTATTGTAGTGTATAGCCAGTGGGTATGTTGTGGGCATATCTCCTATTATAATTGTAGACTGATCTTTTGAAACTGTTCATGTAATTTTTCCATTGTCTGAAGGTGTGCACCTGGTTTTAATACATTATCTATCTATCTATCTATCTATCTATCTATCTATCTATCTATCTATCTATCTATCTATCTATCTATCTATCTATCTATCTATCTATCTATCTATCTATCTATCTATCTATCTATCTATCTATCTATCTATCTATCTATCTATCTATCTATCTATCTATCTATCTATCTATCTATCTATCTATCTATCTATCTATCTATCTATCTATCTATCTATCTATCTATCTATCTATCTATCTATCTATCTATCTATCTATCTATCTATCTATCTATCTATCTATCTATCTATCTATCTATCTATCTATCTATCTATCTATCTATCTATCTATCTATCTATCTATCTATCTATCTATCTATCTATCTATCTATCTATCTATCTATCTATCTATCTATCTATCTATCTATCTATCTATCTATCTATCTATCTATCTATCTATCTATCTATCTATCTATCTATCTATCTATCTATCTATCTATCTATCTATCTATCTATCTATCTATCTATCCATCCATCCATCCATCCATCCATCCATCCATCCATCCATCCATCCATCCATCCATCCATCCATCCATCCATCCATCCATCCATCCATCCATCCATCCATCCATCCATCCATCCATCCATCCATCCATCCATCCATCCATCCATCCATCCATCCATCCATCCATCCATCCATCCATCCATCCATCCATCCATCCATCCATCCATCCATCCATCCATCCATCCACCCATCCATCCATCAAAATCGTGCATGTGAAATAATTTCAATCACTTTATCCACATGGATTTCAATTTACATATAATACTATTTTATGACAAGTGCCTATACTATAGACTTCACATTTTATGATTGTCTTGTTGTGCCCCTTGCTTTTTCCTTGTCATCAGTTTTCAAAATATTTTTGTAGACTGATCTTTTGAAACTTCATGTAATTTTTCCATTGTCTAAAGGTATGCACCTGGTTTCATCTATCTATCTGTCTGTCTGTCTGTCTGTCTGTCCGTCCGTCTGTCCGTCCGTCCGTCCGTTGGTCCGGGCACACCAATGGGCACTAGTTGGGTAGGACGTTGTTGAGTATTTGCCATTTATTCTGTTAGTGTCCGAAAAAAGTAGCCAACAAGATTTATTGCTTTGTTGGGTAGTTTAGGGGTATTTTTGTGTCTTGTTGGGTAGTTTTTAACATGGAAGTACCCAACAAGTGTCCATCTGTGAGGACGTCCGTCCGTCCGGAGGCACCAACGAAACGACATTTAGGGGGCCAAAAATTTGGACATTTTGACACCTAAGTATATATTCGTGAGTCCATATGGGGTTTATTCCGTAATTTTGGTACTTAAGTGGCAAAAATTTGCTCTTAGGTGGCTTGCCGCTTAAGATAATTTGCCGCTTAAGTAGTCAATATGCTGACGCCTAGCCACTTAAGTATCCGTTCGTGAGAATGTCCGTCCGTCCGTCCGTGCGTCCGTCCATCCATCCATCCATCCATCCATCCATCCATCCATCCATCCATCCATCCATCCATCAAAATCGTGCATGTGAAATAATTTCAATCACTTTATCCACATGGATTTCAATTTACATATAACACGATTTTATGACAGGTGCCTATAGACTTCACATTTTATGATTGTCTTGTTGTGCCCCTTGCTTTTTCCTTGTCATCAGTTTTCAAATTATTTTTCTTGTCTGATAGCACTGTGGCAGGGCTAGAGCCATATTTTCTGCCGCCGCTGTTCTTAATCCTTATCTGGCAGAATAAATAAAATTAGCTACACCCATTTCTTACCATCCACCAAGCAAACTACTTGATATATTGTATTGGTTCAATTCACAAACTGCATGACAAACATTGTAGATTCTGATCAGATGGTTTCTGCAAGCCATCTGATCTTTATCTACACTGTTTGCAAAGGTAGGGGTTGTCACGTTCAGCAGGAAAAGGGTTAATGTTTATGTTTTCTGATCACAGGCAACTCAACTAGTCAAAGTGAAGCTGCCCTAGCACAGGTTAATGAGGAGCCACCATCCACAGAAGCCAGCGGTTTATCAGAATCTTCACTGCGGGGGCAGCCTTCACCAGTGAGCATAGTGAGGGGTCCACCAGCCCCAAAACGACTGAAGATCAGTGACGAAGACAGGGAGCAGAGAAAGTTTGTTTGTCATATCTGTCAGAATAAGTTTAAAGAGGTACAAACATTCTGTTATTAATTTAGAAAGTTTTAGAACATTTTTATAATCAAAGCCTAATAAAGAGTTACCTGCTTCTGTACCTACTGAGCTACTGGCCTTGATTGCTCAGTCTGATGAGTGTCTGACTGGTTGATGGTTAGATACCTTCTGAGTCTGTAGCATTCTTTCATGAAGATTGATCGTAAAATCTTTTCTACGCTCATCCTTTCCCTTCTGCTGATTCAAGAAGGGCAGTTGTCAGTTTCTGGCAAAAGAATGTACTGGCTAACCACTAAATATATACAGTAAAATTCCTATCTTAAGACCACCTTTGGGACTGTTCAAAAGTGGTCTTTAAGACCACTTTTGAACAGTCCCAAAGGTGTTCTCTGACCAGACAACACTGTATGCAGAAAACACAGAGAAAGAATAACTACAACCTAATAAATAAGCTTTTTAAAGCAGAATTAGTCTTAATTATAGGTGGTCTTAATAGCAGAATTTCACTGTTTCAGTTCTATAAAAGGGTTATAAGCCTGCCCAAGAAAAGTGTGGTTAGTTAAACTGATCAATTTGACATGAGTTAAACAGTTTTGATTCAGCCATTAACTCCAAACAAACTGTCTGATGTTCATATTTGATGAGCCAAAATCAAACTTTGATCAGGTCTGAAAAACATGGATTCTTAGTCACATTAATCCATGCTAATACAGGGGCGCAGCATCCTTTACGCAGATACACACTTACGTGCACATTACAAACGAGGATAAAGAAGATGACGAAGAAAAGAGAAGGAAAAGAAAAAGAAGCAGAAGAATCTGTATGTGTCTAGGATATACGCAACACTAATTATTAGCTCTTTGCCACGAGGACATCAGGAGCAAATTCTTTCCTGTATTAAAGTGGGGTCCCCATTTGGTAAAACGATTATTTCTAAAATTTTCTTTGGTTTGCTTACAAATTATTTTCTAGTTACGCCCCTATAATACACCACAACCTCTTCATAGCACTTTTCATTTTAACACCACTAACCAGTTTTGTTCCAAATTGAATCTTCCTCCTTATATTGGGCAGGAGTCCATTTCAAAACTTAGGGGTGACAGGTTATGTTATCTTTAAAATTTATTTGGAAAATAGCTTAACTTTTTTTGCAAATAGTGTAGGCCCTGATCGAATGTCGCATTCTGCAGGAATTGATGTTACATAATTTTAAGGGTAAAAATGGTACTATGGGCCTCCAAGTCCTAGTGGGTAAGAGTGCTGACTCTTGATCATTAGAACTGTCACCACTGTGGTTTGAGCCTCATGCGGGCAACATATGAGACGCCAAGTTCAGTAACAGAAGGTCAGGTGGTTTTTCTCTGGGTACTGTAGTTTTTGCCTGCCTCTGATTAATGATTGGATCAAAATAAGTGAAATAATCTTGAAAGGGCTGTAAAACTACCCCCTCCCCCCTTACCCACTTTAAAAAACAAAAACAAAATTAACCCTTATCTTGCTGTAAGACTACCCCTATCTTTACTACAGCGTAGATCCAGATCAGATGGCTTCTTCAGAAGCCATCTGATCAGGATCTACATTGTTTGACATTTAGTTTGTGAATTTGTAGCAATAAATTACATCAAGTAATATGATTGGTTTATAGACAGAAACGGGTGTGGCTTAAATGAATATTCAGCAAGAGAAGGGTTAAAATAAAAATATGATTCTCCAGAGGAACAATCTCTTCCTTAAGACTATTTAAGACTATTTGTTTGGAAGGTTTCAGTTTCAAGTTAGCTGTATACATTCTCCTTAACACTTATCCTGCTGAATATTCAGTTTAGCTACGCCCATTTCTGGCTTTGAACCAGTCAGATTACTTGATGTTATTATTCCTACAAATTCATAAACTGAATGTGAAAAAGTGTAGATCCTGATCAGAAGCCATCTGATCTGGATCTACACTGTTTGCAAAGATAAGGGTTGTCATGAACAGCAGGATAAGAGTTAAAAACTCAAAAAAGCAAAACATTTTATCATCAGGGGCGGTTCTGACTAGAAATAACAAAAATATCACGAATATTCATCTAAAAATTGCTGGAGATAAGAAAGACCCCATTTTTGAAAATAGATGTGTTATCGTAATGCCATTATCCCATTGTATGTTGGAAACCCCTAAAGGGGTACCTTGGCAAACAGTGCAGGCCCAGATCAGACGCGGCAGAATGTGGCATCTGATCAGGGCCTGCACTATTTGCTAACATAATTTTGCATCAAAAATAGAATAAAGGCAAAAAATAGGCCTACCATCCCTTATATGACAAATGGACTTGTCCAACATAAAGGAATGGAAGAGTCCACCGGAATGCAATGGGTTATTATTGTTTCATGCTATTCAGATCAACGTGTTGAAGACGCATATGCTGGTACACACGACAGTACGGGAGTTTATTTGTGACGTGGAAGGATGTTCTTACGCTTTTAAAACTAAAGGTTCACTCAGGCGTCATATGAGACGACATACAGGTATACCACAATATAATTATTTTGTATCTATTAAATCAAAGTTTGGGAAAAAAATCTCCATGGTTGATGTAGCCAATTAGAAGCATACCAAGCATTTTTTCATTGAGGAAAAAGCTAGGCTTAATGTTTCTTTAATACCAAAAACAGGAGTCATAAACTTCCATTAATTCAATACGGTCGAACCTCATTGGCTCAAACACTTTTGGGACCTTGAAAATCTGTTCAAGACGGGTAGTTTGAGCCACTGAGGTTTACCGCCAGTAGGCATAACCAGATATTTTTTGACATATTTTAGGTGTTCTATAATGAAAATGTATACTGTGTATACCCATTAGAATCGCCTCATCGAGGCGATTCTAATGAGTACACACAGCATACATTTGCAAGATAAAAAAACTTAAATCTGTAATTATCCCCCACTATTTCTTAAGGGGCTCAAAAATGGGTTTTACTCAGCCATGGTAAACAAGCCATCGGTGTTCGAGCCATAGAAGTTCTACTTTGTCTTGAAAAAGGTCATATTGTATGACCCAAACCAGTATTCAACCCATTTTAGTGCAAAATGGAATCTCCCCCTTATATACAACAGGAATCCATTTCAAAAGTTAAGGCTGTTAGGTTCAGGTATTTTAGAAATTTATTTAGAAAAATGGTTGGACTTTCTGTAACCATTCATGGGTTAAACAGTGTCTGTTTTTATGCCCCCATCCCCACCATTCAAAGAATGGTGGAAGGGCATATAGTGTTGCCCCTGTCCATCCGTCCGTTCGTCCGTGCGTTCGTTCGTCCATCCGAAACTTATACACAGTCAATAACTTTCTTATTTCTGGATGGGTTTTGAAATTACTTTGTAGAAATGTTAACCATCATGAGACGATGTGTCACGTGCAAAACCCAGGTCTGTACCTCCAAGGTCAAGGTCATACTGAGAGGTCAAATGTCAAAAAAAGGGTCCGACACTTAAACACAGCAATAACTTTCTTATTTCTGAATGGATTTTGAAATTACTTAGTAGAAATGTTAACCATCATGAGACAATGTGTCACATGCAAAACCCAGGTCCGTACCTCCAAGATCAAGGTCATACTTAGAGGTCAACAGTCAAAAAAAAGGGTCTGAAACTTAAACACAGTCAATAACTTTCTTATTACTGGATGGATATTGAAATTACTTGGCAGAAATGTTGGCCATCATGAGACAATCTGCCCCACACAAAACCAAGGTCCTTACCTCCAAGGTCAAGGTAATAATTAGAGGTCAAATGTGAAAAAGCGGGTCCAAATCTTAAACACCCAAAATAACTTTCTATGGATTAATACGAACATTGACATATTTCAGGCGGGGGCATCCGTGTCCTATGGACGCATTTCTAGTTGGTTGTTTATTCTGTATTTTAAACTATCGTAATGGGCACCTTGAGGGTTTGCTGTAATCTCCTAAAATTAAAAAAAAAATGATTCATGATCCAGCAAGGAGTGCAAAAGGTGCAGACAGAATGGCAAACAGTGTAGACCCTGATCAGACTGCTCCTTTAGGAGCAGTCTGATCTGGGTCTGCACTGTTTGCTTAAGCCTGTTTGTCGCAATACTCATAATGGAGTTTGAGCCATCAAGTATAACTTATAGCACAATGCCAGGTGGCATAGCATCATGCCAGGTGGCATAGCATTATGCCAGGTGGCATAGTATCATGCCAGATTGCATGATAAGGATAATTTTGGGATGTCTTTTTGGTGTTCCATATTATAAATGTATGTTAAGTGCATTCATTAGTATTGCCTTGCTGATGTGAGGAGCTAGGGACTCAAGAATAGGTTTGACTCATCCATGGTAAGTGAGCCATTGTTGTGGGAGCCATTTAAGTTAGGCTGTACTCATTAAACTAATAAAACTCACATAATTGGGCCTCCATGATCTAGTGCATTAGAGCACTGACTCTTAATCATTTGGTCTCTCACTGCTCTGGTTCGAGCCTCTCTCACGCCAAGCTCTGTAACGGAAGGTCAGATAGTTTATCTTTTGGGAACTCTGGTTTTCACCCACCTCTGATTAACGATCAGCTCATAATAAGTGTAATAATCTTGAAAGGGCCATAAAAATAATAATAATAAAAACACCAAATGTAAAACTCCAATTGAAACCTCAAATGAGACTGCATGGATGCGCAGCCTGATTGAGTCATTATTGAGAACATTGCAATATGACATATACACCGGTAAGCTTTCCTTTACAGAAAGTGCTGTTGCACTATCCTTAATTTTATCATCAGCATTTACAATGTCCACATTACATACGAGATAGATCTGCAAAATTTACATGGTTTGCATAAGTTTAACCCATTTAGTACCAGAAACCCCAAAGGGGTAATTGGCAAACAGTGCAGGCCCAGATCAGATGCCGCAGAATGCGGCTTCTGATCAGGGCCTGCAGTATTTGCTAACAGAATTTTCCTTCAAAAATAGAATAAAAATAAAAAAATAGGCTTGACACCCCTTATATGACAAATAGCTTGTCCAACCTATAGCAATGGAAGAGTCCACAAGAATAGTACAATGGGTTAAGATCTCATATTTTTCAAACTTGAAGCTTACACAGTCAAATTCCTACATTCCTCCCTTTCTTTTGGAGATGACACAAAATGACCAACAAGGACTAACATATAGTTTTACCCCATCCCAGTCAATTAATTAAAAAAACCCTTCGTTATAATGTTGGTTCCACCCCTGACCATCGGGGCTTGGAGAAAAAATAGATTGTGCAGCAAGCAGAGCTGAAACTGACCACACTCAAGTAGTGGTAAACCACTAAGAAGGACTAAGCCTGCCCAGACAGAGTGGAGTGAGCCGGACCGTCCAATGCATAAAATTATAAGCCTTTTGGTTTCATTGGGCAGCAGGCCTTGGGATGTCATTTCATTTCAATGTCGGATAAAAGTCCCACAAATTAGAAGCACATCTCCAAAATGACCTAAATTTTATTGACTCAGTTCAAACAAATATTTTTGTTGATTTCTTTTTATAGGTGAGCGCCCATTTCCTTGTGAGTTATGTGGTCGGACATTTGTGGAATCGGGAGCTTTGACAAGACATTTGAGGTCAAGGTGAGTCAGCTGGCTTGCAAAACATGTGAATAACTTCGACAAATATTTGTGTACTGCAAACCCTCTTTATCAGTTACCCTCAATATATATTGCATTGTAACACACTGACCTGATAAAGATATGCTATCTCAGGACAAGAGAGCTTTATCACGTCAACATGACATTGCACTTTTACGAATGAACCGGACTGCTGGAAAAATGACAAAAATGTTATTGTTACTGGGAAAAATGGAAAAATTACCTGAAAAAAAAAATATCATTGGAAAATATGGTCAGCTGATACTAAATATATCGACCGCTAGAATGCTCGGATGCACTGAGGATCACAATAACTGATCTTAAATTGTTAATTTAAGATTGTAGAAGGGGATAAACTGATAAATGGAATACCAGATTCGTGTCATTTGATATCAAGTTTATCAGGCTCGGCTTCGAGAACGCATGTAGAATCGCTCGGCATGCCTCGCGATTCTACAAGCGTTCTCGAAGCCGAGCCTGATAAACTTGATATCAAAAGACACTCACCTGGTATTCTCTATTTATACCGACAATGGATATAACAACAAAACTTGTTGTAATGACAGTTTCACTGGAATGAATCCCTAGATCAAGAGAAGATGATCAATGGAGATATTCAAGTACATTGTAATACAGTAGAACTTCGATGGCTCGAACACCGATGGCTCGTTTACTATGGCGAAACCGTTCTTGAGTCCCTAGGAAAATCCTCTACATAAGAAATAGTGGGTATGATTAAGGAGATTTTAGTCTTTTAGCTTGCAAATATATGCTGTGTGTACTCATTAGAATCGCCTCAACAGCATACATTTTTATCATAGAACACCAAAAGATGTCCCAAAATTAACCCCGTTATTTCTCCTGGCAGTAATCCTCAGTGCCTCGAACTACCCCTGTCTCGGACAGATTTTCGTGGTCCCAAAGGTGTTCGAGCCATCGAAGTTCGACTGTACTTCATACTCAAAGAAATTAATGTAGATATTTGTTAGAATCTCCACAACATTTGTTTCTGGGAGTAATTAAGGGAAACCGTCCCCTCTTACACAGAGTTTATTATTCAGCCCATTTTACCATTTTAAATATGGGATTTTAAACCTTGAGCACAAGTTTCTTAATTGGATGTTCAACTTCCTGAGGTTTATATATCCCATATTTTAAATGGACTGAGTCAATAAACTGTATACATGTATTACATACATTTGATAGAGCTGATGGATCACTTTGCATCTAACTCTATGTACAGTTCATCTTAATATACAGTCCATGCAAAAGGTAGTGGGCACAGTGACACATAAGCTGACTGAAACAAAAACTGTATAGACGTGATCTTGAAAGCGCTTTGTATTGTAATAAATGAAAATAGAAGAAATAAAGTAATTATAGTGATAAAACAAAAGTGCGAGAGAATGGTAACCAAAGGTACCCCTCATTCTGTAAATATGTTCAGATAACCTTTATTTTAATGTTGCATCCGACTTGAAAGTCATGCATTCTGAACGACTGTTGATATCTTCTCAGACGTCTTTTGATATCTTCTCAGATGCCATTGAAATGACGTCATGAATAACGTCAACGTGTCTGAAACTTCCCGCGTTGGAATATAGCGATTTCATTGCAGAAGCAGTACCTTGTATCTTGCGCCAAAAGTAGTTCCAGCTACAAAGATTTATTTCCCTGGCGAAGAGGAAATATTTCTTCTTAGCAAAAAGGAATATATCAAATTTATGTCTGATAGAAATCATGGTATTTCTCTGTTATGCATGTAATATATAATAATTATTTTACCTCTCTTTATTTGGATTCTTTATAGTGGCAATTTTTTTAGGAAACAAAAGCTGTCATTGTAGTGAGTGTCCTCTATATTTATTTCCCTGCAAAAAGTGTGGTTAGTTAAACCAAGTGGGCTGGTATTAACGGGGGACGTTAAGCTTTAAACCATCCTAAAACAATGATATTTTTTGTCTATTGTATTGGTCATTTAGGGTCCCCTGTACTACAAAATCGGACAATGATTTACCAAGATACGGCAAGAGATGGGCTTATACACCGAACATCCCTGCAGCTCAAAGGCAGGTAGCCACCAGCTTGGAGGATACCAGTGCAGAAGAAGCCGCCACAACACAGTTTGAGCACCTCCCAGATACCTTTGAGAGTCCACAGACTGTGACAATAGCTGGAATCAGCGTCTCCACAGGGGGTGATGCACTGGCCACAGTTGTTCAGGTCCTGGAGTCGGATCTTCCAGCAGATGAGCAGAACCTGATAAAAGCTGTCATAGAAAATGTAAGTTGTGTTAAATACGCCACAATCTCATTATAACATGATTTTGGATATGACACGGTTTTAAGATGGATAAAAAATGTATAGATTACATAGAAAATGGTCATTTTTCTATATAATCTATAAATTTTTGTTTGGGTATAACACAAGTGTTTAACTACAAGGGTTTCTGCGTTGGACCCCAGCAATAGTGTTATAAAGAGGTTGTGGTACATTGTCAGTTACAGTTGAATTTCTTCCTCACATACCCTACTTTTGTCTCCCATGTCAATAGGGGTCAACTCTTAAAGGAAAGAATTTGCTACTGAGGAGCAAATTCATTCCTTTAAGTGTAGACACCTTTTTCAGCGGGACAGGGCTCATAGAAAAGTGAACAGGAAGTCCCAAAAGTTGTCTCCCTTTGAAACATGGCGGAAAACTCGGCCAGGTGTTCCCTTTCCCCTTAAATTTGGATTTCATCCTCACACACCCTACAAGTCTTCATCCACATGTAAAACTAAACTTCATTGGCTTGAGCACTTTTGGGACCATGAAACCATGAAAATTTGTTCGAGACAGGGGTTGTTTGAGCCAATGAGGGTTATTATAGCACCAGGTCAGGATACATGATAGGGATTTATTAATTGCCTATCCTATATTGATCAGATGTCATCGGTATTAACACCAGGTCAACCAATATTAACGGGCCAAAAATCAATAATCATGTGTTAATAAAATTGTCATTAATCAAGTAATTTCATATTGGCCAAGTTACAGGTCCTCTGTCAGCTGTATTGGCCTTGGGCTTTGGCCTCATGCCAATACAGCAGACCTTGGACCAGTAACTGGGCCAATACGAAACTACTTGATTAATAACATTACAGTCCAACCTGTATTAAGCAAGCACCTTAGGGAAAACCAAAATATGCTTGCTTAGGACAGGTGCTTGCTTAAAACAGGTGAATTTTAATGCAGTTGCCTTTTTCAGGAACCAAAAGCTTGCTTCCTTAAGACAGGTTGCTTGCTTAATAGAGGTGGCCACTATGACAGGTTTTACTAAGAGTCTCTAAGAAAACATTCCATAGCTGCAGATGAAAATATCTGGGATAATTTTTATACCCCGCCACATGATAGTGGCCGGGTATTATGTTATACCCTCCGGTGTCCGTCCGTCCGTATGTCTGTCCGAGCGCATCCGTGGGCACATGTTGGGTAGACACAAGTTGGGTACTTGCCGTTTATTCCGTTAGTGTCCGAAAAAGTAGCCAACAAATTTGATGGGACATGTTGGGTACTTGTGCAAATTTTAGCTGATTGTTGGGTACTTATAGGTGAAAAATTAACACTGTAGTACCCAACAAATGTCCATCTGTAAGAACGTCCGTCCGTCTGTCCGTCCGTCCGCACTTTGTTTCCGATCGATAACTTGAGTATTTTTTCACGGATTTTGTTCAAATTTTGCATACATATTGGTATCGGCGATGAGTGTTTTGGGATTGTTAATGGGCAAAATCCGTTAATTTTTAGCAGAGTTATTGCCCTTTTCAGTATCTGAAAAATGGTTTTTGGCCTCTAATTCCCTTACTATATGGAATATCTGGATGAAACTTCACAGATATATAGAGGACTAAACGGTTCATATTGTGGCCAAGGACTGCTACCCTGGCTGTTCCAGTTCTTGAGTTATCTGCCCTTGACGTATTTAAAAAATGCATTTTAGACTGTAGTTCGTTTATCATTTACAATATCTTGCTGAAACTTCATAGATATGTAGTAGATAAATTGTTATATACTGTGGCAAAGGAACATGACTCTGGCTTTCCCAGCGATTGAGTTATCTGCCTTTGAAATATCTGAAAAATGGTTTTTGGCCTCTAGTTCCCTTACTATATGGAATATCTCGATGAAACTTCACAGATATTTAGAGGACTTAATGGTTCATATCGTGGCCAAGAACCGCTACTCTGGCTATACCAGTTCTTGAGTTATCTGCCCTTGAAGTATTTAAAATGCATTTTAGACTGTAGTTCTTTATTATTTACAATATTTTGCTGAAACTTCATAGATATGTAGTAGATTAAATGTTACATACTGTGGCAAAGGAACATGACTCTGGCTTTCCCAGCAATTGAGTTATCTGCCCTTGAAATATATAAAAAAAGGGATTTTGGCCTATAGTTCAATTATTATTTGAAATATATGGATAAAACTTCTACACCCTCTGCTGTCTGTCTGTCCATCCATTTGTATGTCTGTCCATCTGTCTGTCTGTCCCTTTTCAGTATCTGAAAAATAGTTTTTGGCCTCTAGTTCCCTTACTATATGAAATATTTGGATTAAACTTTACAGATATATAGAGGACTAAAGGGTACATATTGTGACCAAGGACCATATAGAGGAGTAAAGGGTACATATTGTGGCCAAGGACCACTTCTCTGGCTGTTCCAGTTCTTTAGTTATTTGCCCTTGATGTATTAAAAATCGATTTTAGACTCTAGTTCCTTTATTCATGATCAGTCTTCACGAAAGGATATAGTCAGACAGGCAGTACATTGAAAAACATGAAATTCTTACATGTACCACATAAAGATACATGTTCCACAGCCATTTAAGGTAAATACTTGCCTCCATAATTTTCTAATAATGTCAACTTATTGAGTTGCCTTCCAATCAAATGTCTGAAAAATGGATTTTTACATATGCTTCCTACATCTTCTAACAACTTCATCCACTCACATTAAGACATTACACTTGCGGATCATATCTCTGCTATCCCCTTTCTAGTTATTTAGCCTTGATATATTTTCAAATAAGTTACATTGCTTAGCAGTGGCCGGGTATTATGCAGTGTCTGCGGTGCTTTTATTTTATTTCAACTTGTGTTGTGTGTACTCATTAGATTGCCTCAATGAATATGACATACGTTTATTCTATATAAAACTGAAAATAATATACAGTAAAACCTGTCATAGTGGCCACCTCTATTAAGCAAGCAACCTGTCTTAAGCAAGCAAGCTTTTGGTTCCCGAAAAATGATCTTGAAAGAGCCATAAAATCAAAACCAAAAAAAAAAAAAAAAAGAAATGTTCCTGTATAATCTATACATTTTTGTTTTGATGCACCTCAGTTGCTTTGGACCAAAATGATAGTGTTATAAACAGCTTGTGGTATACTTCAAACATATAAGAAATCAGAAAGGTGTTATCTCTGTTGATATTAAACTTATAAGCATTCTCTGATGCATATAATTTTACATGACTAGCAAAAATTCAGTATCTGTACTGTTTACTTTGAACATATGTAACAATCCAGAAATGACATCAGACTTATGAAGAAGGTCAGAAGTTAGTTTCTGGTGAAAGAATGTGTACTGTACTAATTAACGGCTTATGTATAAGTCCAACCAGGAAGTGTGGTTAGTTAAACTGACCGGCTGGATATGACCTAAACATTTTGACTGGGCCATTAAGCTCCAAAACAAAACTGCACTGATGCACAGGCCAACCTGCCTCTTCACTGGTCAGACAAGTTGCATCTTTTTCATTCACAGGCTAATATAATCTTCACTTTTGCTAAAGCATGTTGTGTGCTTTCAGACAATGTACCTATCCAATTTTCTTTCAGGCAAAAGAGAACTCAGGTGAATTTGTACAGAATGAGACAGAAGTAAACAGTGTGACAACAGCCTGTAGGGTATGTTTCAACCAGGTCCCAACAATTTTCCTGCTCATCTCAGAATCAGAATTTTTACTGGTGACACGTCACATGACATTCATACACCATTCATACATATCATATGCGCATGATATTTGTCCGTCTCATAAATTTAAAAATTTATGAGAAGTACAAATGACATCCTCTATTTGATCTGAACAGGAAAATCACCTTATTAGTTTGTACTTTAATTTTTATGACCATTGCAAATATCATACTCAATTTTGTACTTTAATTTTTATGAACATTACAAATTTATTTCTCAGCTCAGTTGAGCATGAAAAAAGCCCCATTGTTAAATACATCTTGCCATAGTACAATATTGTGGTGTAGTGGATAAGCTACTCGCTTCATAAAACAGGGGTCCTGGGTTCGATTTTGGGCTTCTCCAAACTTTTGGATGAATCTTTAAACTGAGGTCCCATGTCCATATGACCTTGGTGGGCATAACACTCAAACTGACTCACTCACAGTACAATATTGACTGTATGTTTAGTTTAAACTTACATTATTTTTCTTTGATTACTCCTAAAGCTCATGTTTGCTGGCCTCAGTAGCTCAGCTCAGTGTGCATCTGACTGGTGATCAGGAGGTTGCAGGTTTGCCACATTCTTTTGTGGAGATTTACCCTAATGATCCTAAGTATTGGGACAGACAGGCCTAAGCAATCAGTGCAAACCCAGATCAGACTGCTCCCAAAAGAGCAGTCTGATCAGGGTCTTCACAGTTTTTGGACTCCTTGCTGGATTGTAAAACAAATTTGTTAAAATTTTAGGAGAATTACAGCAAGTCCTCAAGGTGTCCAAATTTTTATGATATTTATGGCATCATGAAATCTTTTCTACAATCATTCTCTACCTTCCACTGTATCTGCTGAAGGGCAGCAGTTGTCAGTTTCTGGCAGAAGAATGTGCACTGTACTGGTTCACCAATTACATATATATAATTATATGTTTAAGGGGAATCAAAACTCCTGGCAAATTTTTCTGCCATTTTGCAAAAGGAGATAACTTTCAGAACTTCCTGTTTGCTTTTCTATAAGCCCTGTCCCACTGAAAAAGGGGTCAACACTTAAAGGAAATTCTTTCTTTTAAGAGTTGATCCCTATTGACATGGGAGACAAAAATACTTTTGGAGTAGTTGCCTCTCCTGAAGGTGTTAGAGAAGCTGCTTGAGTTAGAAATCTAGTCCAGCCACACAATTTCCATGAATATTGACCATATACTACATGTAATTTCTAGGCCATTCTTAGATTCAACTGTTTCAAGAAAGGCAAAATGTTAATTATTACTGGTGAAAGTATGTACCATCATCTTGAGCTAAAGATTCATTCCATTGAAATTGTCATTGCATCAAGTTTCGTCATTATATAAAATTTCAGTATTAACGCTTTTTGAACCAGAAACCCCAAAACGGTTAATTGGCAAACAGTGCAGGCCCAGATCAGACTCCCCAGAATGCGGCATCTGATTAGGACCTACACTGTTACAAAAAGTACTGCCATTTTTCAAATTAATTTTGATAAAAACACAACCTGACCACCCTAAATTTTGAAATGGACTCCTGCTGTATATAAGGTGAAAAATTCCATTTGGTACAAAAAGGGTTTCAGAGGGCTATCTGTACAGTAGAACTTCGATTGCTCAAACATGAGTGGCTCGAACACCTATGGCTTGTTTACTGTGGCTGAGTCGAACCTGTTCTTGAATCCCTGGGGAATTCCTCTACATAAGAAATAGTGACGGAAAAGTTATGATATTTTCGTCATTGGTCTTGCAAATGTATGCTGTGTGTACTCATTAGAATTGCCTCAATGAGGCGATTCTAATGAGTACATACAGCATACATTATATTATAGAACATCGAAAAGAAGTCCCAAATTTATTCCTGTTGTGCCTCCTATAAATAGTCCCCAGTGGCTCGAACTGCACCTGTCTTAAACAGATTTTCATGGTCCCAAAGGTGTTTGAGCTATTGAAGTTTGACTGTGTATCTTTTTAGCAGCGTTTTCTGAAGACCTCTTTTGACATGAATATAAACAATGCAGTTGAGATCATCATATGTAAGCTTGTGTACACATAATGTTTTCACACAATGCCATTTCCTATTTATTTTGTTACACTGTTCTAGAATGTTTATTTTCATGCAGGTATGCACTGAAGATTTCTTCACCCTAGAGGCATTAAAAGTTCACTTGCGGACACATCTTGCTGATGACTCTCTCAAATGTTGGCTTTGCCATTTTATAACAGATGATAAAGACCAGTTCACCCAGCACATGTTTACACAGCATGCTGTTCAACTTCAGGTAAAAAAATTAGAAAGTTGATTGAGTGTTTTTCAGTGGACCCACCATTACTAAGCACAGTTGCTTTAAATTGCTGATTTCCACATTACTATCATTGATTTGTATGGAATCCAGGTACTGTCATGATCCTAAGTATTGGAACAAATAGGCCTAAGCAACAGTGTAGACCCAGATCAGACTGCTCCTGAAGGAGCAGTCTGATCAGGGTCTACACTGTTTGCCATTCCATCTCCACCTTTTGGAGTCCTTGCCGGACCATGAAACAAATCAGTTAAAATGTTAGGAGAATTACAGCAAGTCCTCAAGGTGTCCATATTCCTAGGACTTTTACAGTTATGGTTATTTATATCCATGCCATTCTTCTCGATGCGAGGTCAGAGTGTTTTGTAAAGAGGGTAATTGATGCCCCTGCTTTAACCTTGGCACTATATAGGTGTCGAAATTTTCATCCCTTCATCAAGACGTCAACAGTTGTGTTCTCCCTAGTGTTCACCCTAATGTAGAAGTCCATTTCTCAAGAACTATAAGAGCTTCATTAATGAAACAGGTAAAAACTTGCATCTTGGGATGACAGCTTTAATCAAGCATCCATATTTGAACTTGACCTACATTTCATGGTTCACCAACTTCATAAACTATTGCGTCACCCATAGAATTCACCCTAATGTTCAAAGTCTATTTCTCAAGTACTATTCAAGCTGCATTAATGATACTTGGTACAAATTTGCATCTAGGAATGACAACTTTAACACAAGACTCCATAGCTGACCTTGACCTATATTTTATGGTTCACAGACTTTGTGAACTTATATGTCAATCGTAGTATCACCCTTACTTTTAAGACCATTTTTCAAAAACTATAAGAGCTTCATTAATGATACAAACTTGCATCAAGGGATGGCAACTTTTATACAGGCACTCATCTTTGACCTTGATCTACATTTAATGGTCCCCCACAGGCACATGACATAGCTTTCGACAGAATTTTTGTTTTTAAAATCTCCTTGGGATTGATAAACAGTGAAGACCCAGATCAGACACCACAGAATGCAGATCTTGGTCTATACTATTTGCTTAACCCATTTAGTACCAGAAACCCATTAAGCTCATTATCAGGATCTGCATTGTCTTCCTGTAAAATAATTTTGACTTATGGCAATGATCCTAAGTGTTAGGACAGATGTGCCTAACAAAACGTGCAGACCCAGATCAGACTGCTCCTGAAGGAGCAGTTCTGATCAGGGTCTACACTGTTTGCTATTCCGTTTGCACCCTTTGGACACCTTGCTGGATTGTGAACCCGGTTTGAATGACAACACATGCAGATCCAGATCAGTTGGCTTCTGAAGAAGCCATCTGATCTGGATCTACACTGTTTGCAAAGGTAGGAGTTGTCGTGAACAGGGGGATAAGGGTTAAAGGATACAAGTACTTTTTCATGAGCTGATGTAATCTTTCTGTTACAGACTAGTGATCCATTTACAACATTAGTTGTAGCTGACAGCGAGGAGAAGGACCATCAAGACACATCCAAGTAATTTAAGGGTGCAGATTTTACTGCCAAGGGAGGCAACTCTCGGAACTTCCTGTTCACTTTTCTATAAGCCCTGTTCCTCAGAAAAAGGGGTCTGTTCTTAAAGGAAAGAATTTGCTCCTCAGGAGCAAATTCTTTCCTTTAAGAGTTGATCCCTATTGACAAAGGAGACAAAAATACTTTTGGAGGAGTTGCATCCCCTGAAGGTGGATCCATTCCCCTTGAATGATAGTATTTTTTTCATGCCTATTTTAAGCATGGCATGTTATAGAAGTCCGCTTTTCCATTCGTTTGTTCGTTCATTCATTGGTCAAACCATCAACATTTGCGACATCCCTATCATTCTAGCCCATTTTTATGCCCCCGCCATTTGAAGAATTGGGGAAGGGCTTGAATGATAGTATTTTTTTCATGCCTATTTTAAGCATGGCATGTTATAGAAGTCCGCTTTTCCATTCGTTTGTTCGTTCATTCATTGGTCAAACCATCAACATTTGCGACATCCCTATCATTCTAGCCCATTTTTATGCCCCCGCCATTTGAAGAATTGGGGAAGGGCATATAGTGTTGCCCCTGTCTGTCCATCCATTTGTTCGTTCGTTCATTCATTAGTTCATCCATCCGAAACTTAAACGCAGTCAATAACTTTCTTACTTCTGGATGGATTTTGAAATTACTTTGTAGAAATGTTAACCATCATGAGGCGATGTGTCACCTGCAAAACCCAGGTCCGTACTTCCAAGGTCAAGGTCAGGTCAAAGGTCTAAAAAGGGTCCAAAACTTAAACACAGTCAATAGCTTTATTATTTCTGGATTGATTTTGAAATTACTTTGTCGAAATGTTAACCATCATAAGACGATGTGTCACATGCAAAACCCAGGTCCGTACCTCCCAAGGTCAAGGTCATACTTAGAGGTCAAAGGTCAAAACAAGGGTCCAAAACTTAAACGCAGTCAATAACTTTATTTCTGGATGGATTTTGAAACAAAACCAAGGTCCTTACCTTCAAGGTCAAGGTCATACTTAGAGGTCAAAGATTATAAAAAAGGGTCCAATTCTTAAACACTGTCAAAACATTAGTTATTTCTGGATGGATTTTGAAATCACTTGGCAGAAATGTTAACCTTCATGTGACGATGTGTCGTGCCCAAGACCTAGGTTGGCATCTCCAAGGTCAATGTCATACTTAGACGTAAAAGGTAAAGAAAAATGTCTTTTTCTTGTGTCCGGTTATTCTGAATGGATTTGGAAATTACTTGGTAGAAATGTTAACCATCATGATTCAGTGTGTCATACGCAAGACCAGGTTGGTACATCCAAGGTCAAGGTCATACAGGTCAAAGGTAAAGAAAAGTGTTTTGTTCTTGTGTCCGCTTAATATCTTTGTTGTTCATGGATGGATTTTTCAGGCGGGGGCATCTGTGTCCTATGGATGCATTCCTAGTTTTTTTCATGAACTGTAAGAGCTTCATTAATGATACTTGGTACAAACTTGCATCTAGGGATGGCAACTTAATGCAAGCATCAATATTTGAGCTTGACCTACATTTTGTGGTTCATTTAATTTCTGAACTATTGCATCAATTATAGCCTTCACCCTATTTTTCAAGTTCATCACTTAAGAACCGTAATAGCTTTATTAATGATCTTAGTCCAAACTTGCATCTAGGGATGGATTATTTGACCTTGAGTTGCAGTGCATGATTTTCTGACTTTGCACCCCACAGGCAAGACATAGACTCAGCGGAATTATTGTTATTTTCAAATTGTTACATGCTCTTCTTGGTTTCTTGATATGTTTATTGTGATTGGTCATGTATTTTGCTGCTTACAATACAGATTACACCATTTCCTTTGTGTGCATTAAGTATCCTCCAGATTTTACAGGATGAAATAATAATAATAATAATAATCAACCTTATTTATAGAGGGTAACACATTTAGTACTGGTACTAATCTTCCTTGTGGCCCTCTTTTCCTGGGTAGGAACCATTACTAAGCTTTGTGGATAAAGTCTTTTGCTCAAGGAAACAACACTTGGCACTGGCAGGGATCGAATCGGCTACCTCTTGATCTCAAGTCTGATGATTTGCCTCTGCACCACAGTGCTCCAAAGCCTATATAGTACTCATATAATTTCTGAAATAAAGCAAAAGGATAACTAATAGTGTCTCTAAACATATTTTCTTCTGATGATTTGTAATAGTTTTCTTATATCTATCCAAACAAAGATTGTAGGTGCTCGTTAGAACCATCTCAATGAGGCAGATAATAGTCGTGATTAGCATTTAAAGCTAACAATGGGTTAAGCTAACAATGCTTTGAGCAACAAGGCCCTGGTCATTTTATTTCCAGAGATGCCCAGGTAGCAGTGAAACAGTTACTAGAACTGCCGACAGATCCTATTGATGGTGAAGACACGGACCAGGAGGAGCTGAGTACCAGACTGCTCTACAAGTGCCCAGTCTGTATGAGAAAGTTCAGGGGAAGTAACTACCTCAAGTTGCATATGCGAAATCATACAGGTTTGTTCTTGAAACCATTGGATTTTGTAAAACAGTCGTGAATAAAATGCGTTTAAAATGTCATATGATAAATAGAATCTTGCATTCGTGTTCATGTATTAGTGAATTTATTAAACTCGTTGACGAAAAGGGATGAAATGCTTGGCAAAGCCTCGCATTTTATCCCTTTTCCTAAACTTGTTTAATAAATTCAATAATACATGAACACTCATGTAAGATCCTCTATTTATCATATAACATCCCAGTTATTTGACCCATGTTGGTCTTTGGCTCCGGCCCATAGGGGCTTGAAGAAATAGATTTTCTGCATGATGCTTCCATGCAGAGCTGAAACTGGCCTGCACATGAGTACTGGTAAACTGCTTGAGGGATCTAAGCCTGCCCAGGCAAAGTGCTGCAAGTCGGACCGTCCATGCTCATAAACCCTATTGATTTCATTGGGTGACAGGGCTTAAGATGTCATTTCATCTCAATGTTGGATAAAAGTCCCACAAAATTGGAAGCAACATCTCCAAAATGACCGATACAGTGTTGACAGGGATGTTAAAGGTAAACAAAACAACTGAATGGAATCTTCCACTTTATATATAGCTGGAGTCCATTTAAAAATTCAGGGGTACCATGTTGAGTTGATTTTTAACCCTAATTTTACCAAATGGAATCTTCCTCCTTATATATATCAGGAGTCCATTTCAAAATTAAGGGGTGTCGGGATGTGTTTTCTTCAAAATCTATTTGGAAACTAGTTGAACGCTTTGCAAACAGTGTAGGCCCTGATCAGACGCCGCATTCTGCGTAGTCTGATCTGGGCCTGCACTGTTTGCCAACTACCAGTTTTGGGGTTTCTGGTACAAAATGGGTTAAAATGGGTATAAACATGGTTGAGGGTTTTGCATTCTGCGGCATCTGATCTGGGCATTGAAGTGTTTGCCAATGCCTGTTTTTGCGTTTCTCGCATAAAATGAGTTGACGGGTATCATCATGTCATAAAAAGTATACAACCCCATGTAATAACATCTGCTAACTGGCATGTAACATCATGATGTAAAATCTTCTACTGAAAATCTTCTGAACTGTCTCAGCTATGAAATGAGCCTGCACATGACAAAACCTACAATAAGACCGATGCAACCAGCAGAGACTCAAATCAACCTGCGCACCCATCCACTATGATAAGACCTTTTGCTTATGTCTCTTTTGTTTTGCATTTTGCATAGATATTAGCATGCGATCAGTGAAGACTGATCAGACTGCACGAATGTGTAGGCTGATCTGAGTCTTTGCTGGTTGCTCAAGACTTCTTGTAGATTTTATCATGCCCTGGCTCAAATTTGATTTAAAATTGTAATATGACAAACAAAATTTACACTTTTGGTCATTTCAACTGAAATTTCTAAAACTCGCCAGAGGCGTATTTCATAATTTCATATGAAATGACCACTCACATAAGAATCTCTTTGTATTATATAACACTCATCCCTCTTTATACTGACCATCGACACAACTCGTTTTATTGACAATTTCAATGTAAGGAATCCTTAGCCAAAGCTGTTATTGATTAATTGCAATATTCAAGAGTAGTATTGAAAACTGCAAGAAACAATGGTTTTGGACATTTATTAGAATCACCTCTGTCTAAGAACAGAGGCTTTTGGTATATACATCACAACCTATACATTTTTATTTTTGATATAACATATGTTTAACTAATTTTAACTTTGGATCCCAAAAATGTTGTTATAAAGAGGTTTTGTGCTTATACATGAAAACTAATTAAATGAAACATTTATTTACACAGGTTTACGACCGCATAAATGTCCCAAATGTGATAAGGCTTTCATCACCAAGGATACATTGAACAAACACATGAATGTTCATGTCGAGGACAGAAACTTCAAGTGTGGTGATTGCGGGAAACTCTTCAAGCGACTCTCACATGTACGAGAACACATCAAGACCCACTCATCATCCAGGTCATTTCCTTGCCATGTCTGTGAAAAATCCTTTAAAACTAATGTAAGTAGCTACCTCAACATTGCCCCAGTATATTTTTTTTTATCAAGGTCCAAGCATGCCTTGCATGAGACTTAAGGGGAATGGGAACACCTGGCAGATTTTTCTGCCAGTTTTCAAAGGGAGACAACTTTTGGGACTTCCTGGTTGATTTTCTATAAGCCCTGTCCCACTGAAAAGGAGTCTGCTTTTAAAGGAAAGTATTTGCTCCTATTTGCTCCAGAGGAGCAAATTCTTTCCTTTAACCTTTTCCCACTCAGAACATTAGCGAATATAGCATTCTTCACAGAACACTGAAATAGGTAAATCAATAATCAGTAGTCCATGTATGGCTGATATGCCTGACAGTCTTATCTGAACAGAGATATTGGCATTTTTGTGTGATTTCCACCCTTGTGTTACAAAAATGTTTATTCTAGTATTTTCTGTACATTTGACAATATTTATGTAAATGTAAAGTTTCTAGGAAGTTAAATTCTTTTTCCAATGGTACTAAGTTTATTATAGTTTCTCTTTGGGTTTTGAAAATATGAAGTGCTAAAGTAAGCAAAATATATTCTTTAGCAAAAATTTCTGTTTTGGGTTGGTCAGAGAAAGTATTTTCAACCACCATAGCCCCAGAAAAGAGGGGGTATCCACATATTATTTTTCTTATTTCCGCACAAAAATGTATTTTGTTGGTAATCATTAGGGCATGTCACTGAGGCTCTTCCAACAAGTTTCCATTACATACGTTTTAATGCAGAAATAAGACATCATGTTCATAAGTCTGTGAAATGAACATCCATCTGAACCCGGTATACATTATTTTCCTTATTACTGCTCCAAGACTTAGGTTGTGGGTACTCGTTAGAACTGCCTCAATCAGCACCCACAACCACATTTTCATGCAGAAATAAGACATCATGTTCATAAGTCTGTGAAATGAACATCCATCTGAACCCGGTATACATTATTTTCCTTATTTCTGCTCCAAGACTTAGGTTGTGGGTACTCGTTAGAACTGCCTCAATCAGCACCCACAACCACATTTTCATGCAGAAATAAGACATCATGTTCATAAGTCTGTCAAATGAACATCCATCTGAACCAGGTATACATTATTTTCCTTATTTCTGCTCCAAGACTTAGGTTGTGGGTACTCGTTAGAACTGCCTCAATCAGCACCAACAACCACGTTTTCATGCAGAAATAAGACATAATGTTCATAAGTCTGTCAAATGAACATCCATCTGAACCCGGTTTACATTATTTTCCTTACTTCTGCTCCCAGACTTAGGTTGGGGGTACTCGTTAGAACTGCCTCAATCAGCACCCACAACCAGGTTTTCATGCAGAAATAAGACATCATGTTCATAAGTCTGTGAAATGAACATCCATCTGAACCCGGTATACATTATTATGCCCCCAACTTTGAAAAAGTTGGAGGGGCATATTGCTTCTGCCTCGTTCGTCCGTTCGTCCGTTCGTCTGTTCGTCCGTTCGTCCGTTCGTCCGTTCGTCCGTCCGTTACGCTTTTGATGCATAGCATAACTAAAGAACCGTGTATGCTAGGGTTTTGAAATTTCATATATGGATTCCTCATGGAAAATTAGCTGACGCGTATTTTTTTTCTAGTCCGGATTATGCCCCCTTCAAGAGTTATTGCCCTTTGAAATTTTTTTAATAAAATCTTGTCAGCAAGATATCTCAAAAACTATTGGAGCTAGAGCCTTGAAAGTTGGTGATTATATTGGTGGTGATGAGTAGATGAACTGATTAACTTTTGACAAAATTCTGAAAAATACTTTGTGAGTTATGGCCCTTTGTCATTTTGGTAATTTGTGCCCATTGTAATGTATGCTAAAAGTGATGCATAGCATAACTTTAGAACCGTGTATGCTGGGGTTTTGAAATTTCATATATGGATTCCTCATGGAAAATTAGCTGACGCGTATTTTTTTTCTTGTCCGGATTATGCCCCTTTTAAGAGTTATTGCCCTTTGAAATTTTTTTAATAAAATTTTGTCAGCAAGATATCTCAAAAATTGTTGGAGCTAGAGCCTTGAAAGTTGGTGAATATATTGGTGGTGATGAGTAGATGAACTGATTAACTTTTGACGAAATTCCGAAAAATACTTTGTGAGTTATGGCCCTTTGTCATTTTGGTAATTTGTGCCCATTGTAATGTATGCTAAAAGTGATGCAAAGCATATCTTTAGAACCGTGTATGCTAGGGTTTTGAAATTTCATATATGGATTCCTGATGGAAAATTAGCTGATGCGTATTTTTTTCTCGTCCGGATTATGCCCCCTTCAAGAGTTATTGCCCTTTGAAATTTTTTTAATAAAATCTTGTCAGCAAGATATCTCAAAAACTATTGGAGCTAGAGCCTTGAAAGTTGGTGAATAGATTGGTGGTGATGAGTAAATGAACTGATTAACTTTTGACAATATTCCGAAAAATACTTTGTGAGTTGTGGCCCTTTGTCATTTTGGTAATTTGTGCCCATTGTAATGTATGCTAAAAGTGATGCATAGCATAACTTTAGAACCGTATATTCTAGGGTTTTGAAATTTCATATATGGATTCCTCATGGAAAATTAGCTGACGCGTATTTTTTTTCTTGTCTGGATTATGCCCCTTTTAAGAGTTATTGCCCTTTGAAATTTTTTTAATAAAATTTTGTCAGCAAGATTTCTCAAAAACTATTGGAGCTAGAGCCTTGAAAGTTGGTGAATATATTGGTGGTGATGAGTAGATGAACTGATTAACTTTTGACGAAATTCCGAAAAATACTTTGTGAGTTATGGCCCTTTGTCATTTTGGTAATTTGTGCCCATTGTAATGTATGCTAAAAGTGATGCATAGCATATCTTTAGAACCGTGTATGCTAGGGTTTTGAAATTTCATATATGGATTCCTGATGGAAAATTAGCTGACGCATATTTTTTTTCTCGTCCGGATTATGCCCCTTTTAAGAGTTATTGCCCTTTGAAATTTTTTTAATAAAATCTTGTCAGCAAGATATCTCAAAAATTATTGGAGCTAGAGCCTTGAAAGTTGGTGAATAGATTGGTGGTGATGAGTAGATGAACTGATTAACTTACGACAAAATTCAGAAAAATACTTTGTGAGTTATGGCCCTTTGTCATTTTGGTAATTTGTGAAAAACTTTGTCATCGTTCTAGCGCCTACATTTCTTCACCAATTTCAATATAACTTCACACAAATGTTCCTTATAAAAAAAACTCGAGCGAGTTCGACTTTCAAGGTCATGACCTCAAGGTCAAGGTCACTGTGGCTATTTTTAGAAAAACTTTGTCATCGCTCTTGCGCCTACATTTCTTCACAAATTTCAATATAACTTCACACAAATGTTCCTTATAAAAAAATCTCGAGCGAGTTCGACTTCAAAGTCATGACCTCAAGGTCAAGGTCACTGTGGCTATTTTTAGAAAAACTTTGTCATCGCTCTAGCGCCTTCATTTCTTCACCAATTTCAATGTAACTTCACACAAATGTTTCTTATGACAATATCTCAGCGAGTTCGACTTTCAAGGTCATGACCTCAAGGTCAAGGTCACTGTGGCTATTTTTAGAAAAACTTTGTCATCGCTCTAGTGCCTACATTTCTTCACAAATTTCAATATAACTTCACACAAATGTTCCTTATAAAAAAATCTCGAGCGAGTTCGACTTCAAAGTCATGACCTCAAGGTCAAGGTCACTGTGGCTATTTTTAGAAAAACTTTGTCATCGCTCTAGCGCCTTCATTTCTTCACCAATTTCAATGTAACTTCACACAAATGTTTCTTATGACAATATCTCAGCGAGTTCGACTTTCAAGGTCATGACCTCAAGGTCAAGGTCACTGTGGCTATTTTTAGAAAAACTTTGTCATCGCTCTAGTGCCTACATTTCTTCACCAATTTCAATATAACTTCACACAAATGTTCCTTATAAAAAAATCTCGAGCAAGTTCGACTTCAAAGTCATGACCTCAAGGTCAAGGTCACTGTGACTATTTTTAGAAAAACTTTGTCATCGCTCTAGTGCCTACATTTCTTCACAAATTTCAATATAACTTCACACAAATGTTCCTTATAAAAAAATCTAGAGCGAGTTCGACTTCAAAGTCATGACCTCAAGGTCAAGGTCACTGTGGCTATTTTTAGAAAAACTTTGTCATCGCTCTAGCGCCTTCATTTCTTCACCAATTTCAATGTAACTTCACACAAATGTTTCTTATGACAATATCTCAGCGAGTTCGACTTTCAAGGTCATGACCTCAAGGTCAAGGTCACTGTGGCTATTTTTAGAAAAACTTTGTCATCGCTCTAGTGCCTACATTTCTTCACCAATTTCAATATAACTTCACACAAATGTTCCTTATAAAAAAATCTCGAGCGAGTTCGACTTCAAAGTCATGACCTCAAGGTCAAGGTCACTGTGGCTATTTTTAGAAAAACGTTGTCATCGCTCTAGGGCCTACATTTCTTCACCAATTTCAATATAACTTCACACAAATGTTTCTTTTGACAATATCTCAGCGAGTTCGACTTTCAAGGTCATGACCTCAAGGTCAAGGTCACTGTGGCTATTTTAAGAAAAACTTTGTCATCACTCTAGCGCCTACATTTCTTCACTGATTTCAATATAACTTCAAACAAATGTGCCTTATGACAATATCTTGAGCGAGGTCGACTTTCAAGGTCATGACCTCAAGGTCAAGGTCACTGTGGCTATTTTTAGAAAAACTTTGTCATTGCTCTAGCGCCTACATTTCTTCACTGATTTCAATATAACTTCACACAAATGTTCCTTATGACAATATCTCAAGTGTGTTCGACTTTCAGGGTCATGACCTCAAGGTCAAGGTCACTGTAGCTATTTTTAGAAAAAAATTGTCATCACTCTAGCGCCTACATTTCTTCACCGATTTCAATATAACTTCACACAAATGTTCCTTATGACAATATCTCTAGCAAGTTCCACTTTCAAGGTCAAGGTCACTGTGGCTATTTTTAGAAAAACTTTGTCAATATTCTAGCGCTTACATTTCTTCACCGATTTCAATATAACTTCACACAAATGTTCCTTATGACAATATCTCAAGCCATTTCAACTTTCAAGGTCAAGGTCACAATGGCTGTTTTTAGAAAAACTTTGCCATCGCTCCAGCGCCTACATTTCTTCACTGATTTCAATATAACTTCACACAAATGTTCCTTATGACAATATCTCAAGTGTGTTCGACTTTCAGGGTCATGACCTCAAGGTCAAGGTCACTGTAGCTATTTTTAGAAAAAAATTGTCATCACTCTAGCGCCTACATTTCTTCACCGATTTCAATATAACTTCACACAAATGTTCCTTATGACAATATCTCTAGCAAGTTCCACTTTCAAGGTCAAGGTCACTGTGGCTATTTTTAGAAAAACTTTGTCAATATTCTAGCGCTTACATTTCTTCACCGATTTCAATATAACTTCACACAAATGTTCCTTATGACAATATCTCAAGCCATTTCAACTTTCAAGGTCAAGGTCACAATGGCTATTTTTAGAAAAACTTTGCCATCGCTCCAGCGCCTACATTTCTTCACAGATTTTAATATAACTTCACACAAATGATCCTGATGACAATACCTCGAAAGAGTTCGACTTTCAAGGTCAAGGTCACTGTGGCTATTTTTAGAAAACCTTTTTCATTGCTCTAGCGCTTACATTTTTTCACCAATTTCAAAATCGATTCACACAAATGTTCCTTATGACAATATCTGTAGCGAGTTCCCTTTTCAAGGTCAAGGTCACTGTGACTATTTTTAGAAAAACTTTGTCAATACTCTAGCGCTTACATTTCTTCACCAATTTCAATATAATTTCACACAAATGTTCCTTAAGACAATATCTCTAGCGATTTCGACTTTCAAGGTCAAGGTCACTGTGGCTATTTTTTGAAAAAAACTGTCATCGCCCTAGCGACTACATTTCTTCACTGATTTCAATATAACTTCACACAAATGTTCCTTATGATAATACCTCGAGTGAGTTTGACTTTCAAGGTCAAGGTCACTGTGGCGATTTTTAGAAAAACTTTGACATGGCTCTAGCGCTTACATTTCTTCACAGATTTCAGTATAACTTCACACAAATGTTCCTTATGACAATATCTCGAACTATTTCGACTTTCAAGGTCAAGGTCACTGGGGCTATTTTTCAGAAAATCTTTGTCATCACTCTAGTGCCTACATTTATTGATGGATGTTAATAGAACTTCACACAAATGTTTCTTATGGTAATATCTCGAGTTGCTAGGTCATGACCTCAAGGTCAAGGTCACTATGGCTATTTTTAGAAAAACTTTGTCATTGCTCTACCGCCTACATTTATGATTTTAATCTAACTTCACACAAAAGATGCTTATGATAATATCTTGAGCAAGATCTACTTCGCGGCCATGGCCTCAAGTCAAGGTCCCTATGACTATTTTTAGAGAAATATTGTCATCACTCTAGAACCTACATTTATGGATGGATTTTTAAACAAACTTTACACAAATGTTGCATATGATAATATCTCAAGCAAGTTGGACTTTTGCCATTTCAGTGTTTTCCTCACACGAAGTTGTCTTGTGCGAGGGGATTTGTATCGCATGCGATGCCTTGTTTTTTTTAATAAAATCTTGTCAGCAAGTCCATATCTTGAGAACTATTAGAGCTTCATTAATCATTCTTGGTACAAACTTGCATCCAGGCATTGCAACTTCAACGCAAGCATCCATATCTGACATTGACCTATATTTCATGGTTCACTGACTTCGTGAATTATTGCGACCACCCTGACTTTCACCATTTCTCGAAAACTATTAAAGCTTTTTAAATTATAATTGGTACAAACTTGCATCTAGGAATTCCAACTGCAACGCAAGCATCCATATTTGACTTTTACCCATATTTCATGGTTCACTGACTTTGTGAATTATTGCGACCACCCTGACTTTCTATCTAATGTAAGAGTCCATTTCTCAAGATCTATTAGAGCTTCATTAATTGTATTTGGTACAAGCTTGCATTTAGGAATTGAAACTTCAATGCAAGTATCCATTTCTGACCTTGACCTACATTTTATGGTTCACTGACTTTGTAAAATAGTGTGACAACCCTAACTTTGACCCTGATGTAAGAGTCTGTTTTTAAGAGTTACTTGGTACATGCTTGCAACTAGGAGTGAAATTTTTATGCAGGCATCCATGTTTGACCTTGACCTAGATTTCATGGTTTGGTGACTTTGCGCCCCCACAGGCGCGACATAGCCTTCAGGGGAATTCTTGTTGTATGTTTTTGAGTCTTTAACAATATTTGTTGAATATTTTGCCAGCTAAGGTCAAGCAAAGGTTGGGGGCATTGTGTTTTACAAACACCATTTCTAGTTTTCCTTATTTCTGCTCCAAGACTTAGGTTGTGGGTACTCGTTAGAGCTGCCTCAATCACCACTCACAACCACGTTTTCATGGACATCTTGTTCATAAGTCTGTGAAATGAACATCCATCTGAACCCGGTATACATTATTATGCCCCCAACTTTGAAAAAGTTGGTGGGGCATATTGCTTCTGGTTCGTTCGTCCGTTCGTCCGTTCGTCTGTTCGTCCGTTCGTCCGTCCGTTACGCTTTTGATGCATAGCATAACTAAAGAACCGTGTATGCTAGGGTTTTGAAATTTCATATATGGATTCCTCATGGAAAATTAGCTGACACGTATTTTTTTTCTCGTCCGGATTATGCCCCTTTTAAGAGTTATTGCCCTTTGAAATTTTTTTAATAAAATCTTGTCAGCAAGATATCTCAAAAACTATTGAAGCTAGAGCCTTGAAAGTTGGTGAATATATTGGTGGTGATGAGTAGATGAACTGATTAACTTTTGACGAAATTCCGAAAAATACTTTGTGAGTTATGGCCCTTTGTCATTTTGGTAATTTGTGCCCATTGTAATGTATGCTAAAAGTGATGCATAGCATATCTTTAGAACCGTGTATGCTAGGGTTTTGAAATTTCATATATGAATTTCTCATGGAAAATTAGCTGACGCGTATTTTTTTTCTCGTCCGGATTATGCCCCTTTTAAGAGTTATTGCTCTTTGAAATTTTTTTAATAAAATCTTGTCAGCAAGATATCTCAAAAATTATTGGAGCTAGAGCCTGGAAAATTGGTGATTATTTTGGTGGTGATGAGTAGATGAACTGATTAACTTTTGATAAAATTCCGAAAAACACTTTGTGAGTTATGGCCCTTTGTCATTTTGGTAATTTGTGCCCATTGTAATGTATGCTAAAAGTGATGCATAGCATAACTTTAGAACCGTGTATTCTAGGGTTTTGAAATTTCATATATGGATTCCTAATGGAAAATTAGCTGACACGTATTTTTTTTCTTGTCCGGATTATGCCCCTTTTAAGAGTTATTGCCCTTTGAATTTTTTTTAATAAAATTTTGTCAGCAAGATATCTCAAAAACTATTGGAGCTAGAGCCTGGAAAGTTGGTGAATATATTGGTGGTGATGAGTAGATGAACTGATTAACTTTTGAAGAAATTCCGAAAAATACTTTGTGAGTTATGGCCCTTTGTCATTTTGGTAATTTGCGCCCATTGTAATGTATGCTAAAAGTGATGCATAGCATATCTTTAGAACCGTGTATGCTAGGGTTTAGAAAATTCGTATATGGATTCCTCATGGAAAATTAGCTGACGCGTATTTTGTTTCTCGTCCGGATTATGCCCCTTTTAAGAGTTATTGCCCTTTGAATTTTTTT
The DNA here is from genome assembly GCA_963580285.1 of Lucinisca nassula. Taxonomy (NCBI): domain Eukaryota; kingdom Metazoa; phylum Mollusca; class Bivalvia; order Lucinida; family Lucinidae; genus Lucinisca; species Lucinisca nassula. The sequence continues at coordinate 98,735,396 of OY757011.1, forward strand.
TTAATAAAATCTTGTCAGCAAGATATCTCAAAAACTATTGGAGCTAGAGCCTTGAAAGTTGGTGAATAGATTGGTGGTGATGAGTAGATGAACTGATTAACTTATGACAAAATTCCGAAAAATACTTTGTGAGTTATGGCCCTTCGTCATTTTGGTAATTTGTGAAAAACTTTGTCATCGCTCTAGCGCCTACATTTCTTCACCAATTTCAATATAACTTCACACAAATGTTTCTTATAAATAAAATCTCGAGTGAGTTCGACTTTCAAGGTCATGACCTCAAGGTCAAGGTCACTGTGGCTATTTTTAGAAAAACTTTGTCATCGCTCTATGGCCTACATTTCTTCACCAATTTCAATATAACTTCACACAAATGTTCCTTATAAAAAAATCTTGAGCGAGTTCGACTTCAAAGTCATGACCTCAAGGTCAAGGTCACTGTGGCTATTTTTAGAAAAACTTTGTCATCGCTCTAGCGCCTACATTTCTTCACCAATTTCAATATAACTTCACACAAATGTTTCTTATGACAATATCTCAGCGAGTTCGACTTTCAAGGTCATGACCTCAAGGTCAAGGTCACTGTGGCTATTTTACGAAAAACTTTGTCATCACTCTAGCGCCTACATTTCTTCACTGATTTCAATATTACTTCACACAAATGTGCCTTATGACAATATCTTGAGCGAGGTCGACTTTCAAGGTCATAACCTCAAGGTCAAGGTCACTGTGGCTATTTTTAGAAAAACTTTGTCATTTCTCTAGCGCCTACATTTCTTCACTGATTTCAATATAAATTCACACAAATGTTCCTTATGATAATATCTCGAGTGTGTTCGACTTTCAGGGTCATGACCTCAAGGTCAAGGTCACTGTAGCTATTTTTAGAAAAAATTTGTCATCGCTCTAGCGCCTACATTTCTTCACCGATTTCAATATAACTTCACACAAATGTTCCTTATGACAATATCTCTAGCGAGTTCCACTTTCAAGGTCAAGGTCACTGTGGCTATTTTTAGAAAAACTTTGTCAATGCTCTAGCGCTTACATTTCTTCACCGATTTCAATATAACTTCACACAAATGTTCCTAATGACAATATCTCAAGCCATTTCAACTTTCAAGGTCAAGGTCACAATGGCTATTTTTAGAAAAACTTTGTCATCGCTCCAGCGCCTACATTTCTTCACCGATTTTAATATAACTTCACACAAATGATCCTTATGACAATACCTCAAAAGAGTTTGACTTTCAAGGTCAAGGTCACTGTGGCTATTTTTAGAAAAACTTTTTCATTGCTCTAGCGCTTACATTTTTTCACCAATTTCAAAATCGATTCACACAAATGTTCCTTATTACAATATCTGTAGCGAGTTCCACTTTCAAGGTCAAGGTCACTGTGGCTATTTTTTGAAAAACTTTGTCAATGCTCTAGCGCTTACATTTCTTCACCAATTTTAATATAACTTCACACAAATGTTCCTTAAGACAATATCTCGAGCGATTTCGACTTTCAAGGTCAAGGTCACTGTGGCTATTTTTAGAAAAACTTTGTCATCGCCCTAGCGACTACATTTCTTCACTGATTTCAATATAACTTCACACAAATGTTCCTTGTGACAATACCTCGATTGAGTTTGACTTTCAAGGTCAAGGTCACTGTGGCTATTTTTAGAAAAACTTTGACATGGCTCTAGCGCTTACATTTCTTCACCGATTTCAGTATAACTTCACACAAATGTTCCTTATGACAATATCTCGAACTATTTCGACTTTCAAGGTCAAGGTCACTGTGGCTATTTTTAGAAAATCTTTGTCATCGCTCTAGTGCCTACATTTATTGATGGATGTTAATAGAACTTCACACAAATGTTTCTTATGGTAATATCTCGAGTTGCTTTGACTTTCAAGGTCAAGGTCACTATGGCTATTTATAGAAAAACTTTGTCATTGCTCTACCGCCTACATTTATGATTTTAATCTAACTTCACACAAAATATGCTTATGATAATATCTTGAGCAAGATCTACTTCGCGGCCATGGCCTCAAGTCAAGGTCCCTATGACTATTTTTAGAGAAATATTGTCATCACTCTAGAACCTACATTTATGGATGGATTTTTAAACAAACTTTACACAAATGTTGCATATGATAATATCTCAAGCAAGTTCGACTTTTGCCATTTCAGTGTTTTCCACACACGAAGTTGTCTTGTGCGAGGGGATTTGTATCGCATGCGATGCTTTGTTTTTTTTAATAAAATCTTGTCAGAAAGTCCATATCTTGAGAACTATTAGAGCTTCATTAATCATTCTTGGTACAAACTTGCATCCAGGCATTGCAACTTCAACGCAAGCATCCATATCTGACATTGACCTATATTTCATGGTTCACTGACTTCGTGAATTATTGCGACCACCCTGACTTTCACCATTTCTCGAAAACTATTAAAGCTTTTCAAATTATAATTGGTACAAACTTGCATCTAGGAATTGCAACTGCAACGCAAGCATCCATATTTGACTTTTACCCATATTTCATGGTTCACTGACTTTGTGAATTATTGCGACCACCCTGACTTTCTATCTAATGTAAGAGTCCATTTCTCAAGATCTATTAGAGCTTCATTAATTGTATTTTGTACAAGCTTGCATTTAGGAATTGAAACTTCAATGCAAGTATCCATTTCTGACCTTGACCTACATTTTATGGTTCACTGACTTTGTAAAATAGTGTGACAACCCTAACTTTCACCCTGATGTAAGAGTCTGTTTTTAAGAGTTTCATTGATGATACTTGGTACATGCTTGCAACTAGGAGTGAAATTTTTATGCAGGCATCCATGTTTGACCTTGACCTAGATTTCATGGTTTGGTGACTTTGCGCCCCCACAGGCGCGACATAGCCTTCGGGGGAATTCTTGTTGTATGTTTTTGAGTCTTTAACAATATTTGTTGAATATTTTGCCATCTAGGGACAAGCAAAGGTTGGGGGCATTGTGTTTTACAAACACCATTTCTAGTTTTCCTTATTTCTACTCCAATACTTAGGTTGTGGGTACTCGTTAGAACTGCCTCAATCAGCACCCACAACCAATGTTCCGAGTATAAATAAGAAAAATATCAAAGTTTTCAATGGATAAGTAGCCGTTTTGGAGAAATGAAAGAATGCACTATGACATACGGGTGTTTTTTTTTTATGAAAAATTCAGTACTTTTGCATAAGAAATAAGAAAAAAAAACTATTACAGCCTATCAATTTTTTTTTGCACCCCCATCCCCAACTTTACCCTTTTTTTTATATTCAGTGTATCAACCACCCCATAGCCAGCTCACCCCAAAGAGCCATCTCTGTATGTTTTTAGTTCTTGCTCATGACTTGCTTTTTTGAACCTCATGTTCTATTGTAACAAGTACCGACAATTTATCTCATAGGGTATTGGAGTTTTGGCTGTCACAATTTTGTGTCTACAGACGGACTGATGGACGGATGTCAGGCTGATCGCTATAACCCCAAACCTATTTGGTCAGTGGGATAAAAATAAAACACACCGTCGGCGGTCAGACCATGATCAGACGTCGCATGATCATTGTACAGCGTCTGGTCTGGGTCTGTGCCATCGCATGTGCCGTCTACAACCCTGTAGACCCTGATCAGATGCTGTATAATAATTGTATGGCGTCTGATCCAGATCTGTACTGCTTGCACCTTTGTGTTCTGTCTATTGTCACAGCGTCTGGTCTGGGTCTGTGCCATCCCATGTGCCGTCTACAACCCTGTAGACCCTGATCAGATGCCATATAATAGTTGTACGGGGCCTGATCCAGATCTGCACTGCTTGCACCTTTGTGTTCTGTCTATTGTCACAGCGTCTGGTCTGGGTCTGTGCCGTCCCATGTGCCGTCTACAACCCTGTAGACCCTGATCAGATGCATATAATAATTGTATGGCATCTGATCCAGATCTGCACTGCTTGCACCTTTGTGTTATGTCTATTGTCACAGCATCTGGTCTGGGTCTGTGCCGTCCCATGTGCCGTCTACAACCCTTTAGACCCTGATCAGATGCATATAATAATTGTATGGCATCTGATCCAGATCTGCACTGCTTGCACCTTTGTGTTATGTCTGTTGTCATACAGACAGACGATGCCAGGCTGATCGCTATATCCTCCGAACATGTTCAGACTAGCAATAAAAAAAAAACACCACCGTCGCTGATAAGTCCCTGATCAGACACCACATTATCGTTGTGCAGCGTCTTGTCCGGGTCTGCGCCGTCCCATATGCCGTCAACAAACATGTAATCCCTCATCAGACGCTGTTTAATAATTGTACGGTGTCTGATCCGGATCTGTATTGTTTACATCTATCTGTTGTGTCTACGAACGAACGGACATGTGAACGGACGCCAGACTCATAATTTTGTCTACGGATGGACGAATGTACGTACGCCAGGGTGATCGCTATAACCCCGAATCTATTTGGTCAGGGGATAAAAAATAAAAACAAAACTCACCGTCTGCGGTCAGACCATGGTCAGACGTCGCATGATCATTGTACAGCGTCTGGTCTGGGTCTGTGCTGTCGCATATGTCGTCTACAAACCTGTAGACACTATTCAGATGCCATATAATAATTGTATGGCGTCTGATTCAAATCTGCACCGTTTGCACCTTTGTGTTCTGTCTATTGTCATACAGATGGACGGATGGATGATGCCACACTGATCGCTATATATTCCGAACCTGTTCAGACTAGGGTTAAAAAAAAACACCACCATTGGCAATAAGACCCTGATCAGACGCCGCATTGTCGTTGCGCAGCATCTGGTCCGGGTCTGCTCCGTCTCAGATGCCATCTACAAACCTATAGACCCTCATCAGACGCCGTTTAATAATTGAACGTTTGATCCGCATTCTGCATTGTTTGCATCTGTCTGTTGCGTCTACGGATGGACAGACATTTGGAACGGACGCCACTCAAAATTTTGTGTCTACGGACGGTACAGGCACCAGGCTCTGAACCTGTTTAGACTAGGAATTAAAAAAACACCGCCGTCAGCGGTAAGACCCTGATCAGACACTGCATTATCGTTGCGCAGCATCTTGTCTGGGTCGGCGCCATCTCAGATGCCGTCTACAAACCTGTAGACCCTCATCAAACGCCGTTTAATAATAGTACGGCGTCTGATCTGGATCTGCATTGTTTGCAACTGTCTGTTGTGTCTACGGACGGAAGGGCATTTGGATGGGCGTGAGAGTCATCGCTATATCCTCCAAACCTGTTCGGTCGCGGAAAATAAAATAAAATGAACCGTCGGCGGTTGGAGCTAGCTGGATCAGACGTCGCACAATAATTATGGAGTGTCTGATCCGGTTGCTGTAGTATTATAAGGTCTGAAAACCTGTAGACCCTGATCAGGTGCTGCTTAATAATTGCATCTGTCTGTTAAAGTGTCGGCAGTGAGACCCTGATCAGACATTGCATTATTTTTTGCAGAAATTAATATTCATTAAAGGGGCTGAAACAATTGACCAATCAAAGGCCATCTACCCATCTGTGGGTTTTATTGCCCGTCCGATGACCACCTGGGTACACTTTTGGGTACTGTTACGTAATTTATTGCAGCTCAAAGCTCGGCATGCTCCGGGTGGCATCCGCTGTATAAACATTCCTAGGGTATCATAATTCCCAATTAGCTAATTATCTTGGGCCATAAATCCCCTGAAGCTAACTGATTATACAACATGCTAATTGTGTTTACATAAATCATGCAAATCATGTGCGAATTTTTTTAGACCGGGGAATATTGGGTCATTCAGTAACTAAGTCAGTAATTTCCACTACATCAGGCAAGGTCATCGTGATTAAGTAGAAGAAACCCCTGGTATGTTTTGATGCAAATTACACAAAAAACTTTGTATAGAAACATATTTGTTTTTTTTCGCAAATATTGTTGGCAAAATAGCAAACTTAACATTTATAAACATTTGGCGTTTTTATATTTAGGAAAAGGTAAAAATAATGCGATTGATTTTGAGACACGGGAAAACAGGTATTTGTTCAAATGGCGACACCGCTTTATTAGACAGTGTGTAGCACACAAGACCCAGGTCCCTACCTCCAATGTCAAGGTCATACTATGAGGTCAAAGGTAAAAAAGGGGCCTTTTTTGTGTCCAGCCAATAACATTCTTTTTGGAATTACTTGGCAGAAATGCTAACCATTATGAAACGATGTGTCATGCACTAGACCCAGGTCGGTACCTTAAAGGTCAGGTCATACTTAGAGATCAAACATCAGAAAAAGGTCTTTTTTTTTTTGCTCTTTTAAGCTTCTCTCGTCAGGCCCCAGGCATTTGTCACTTAGACCAAGCAAAGGTTAGATCAAGGTGTCTTAGATCTTATTAATTTGTTATCTATTACCGGTATATCAGAGTTATCAGCTGGTTCTTGGCCAAAAAAGTTTTGATTTCATAGGTTTTTTCACTCCCAGGTGCAACAAATGATTCAGCAAATATTCACTGCGGGTAATATGCCAGAATATCTTTTTTTCACCGATTTTTAGCCCCAAACATGGTGCAGGTTATATGCAAATGCTGGTTTTACACAACAGAATATGATACATGGCAAAAATGTTAACCATCATGAGATGATGTGTCGCGTGCAAGACACAGGTCAGTACCTCCAAGGTCAAGGTCATACTTAGAGGTCAAAGGGGGGAAAAAAGATCTTTTTTCATGTCTGGTCACTTTCTTATTTCTGGATGGACTTTTAAAAGTTACTTTGCAGAAATGTTCGCCTTCATTAGATGATGTGTCGCACACAAGACCCCGGTCAGTACCTACAATGTCAAGGTCATACTTAGAGGTCAAAAAGGGGGAGACATCTGTGTTTTTGTAGAAAAACAAATTCTACTTTGCACTCAAATAATGCCCGCAGTTGCTAAGCTTATCTGGCATCACATGCATTAATTATGTCATGTCGGTGCTAAAAGTGATGTCATCAATAGTAATGACATATGAAAATGCATGACTTAATTTCTGACACACATTGTTTTTGTTAAGATAATTGACATCAAATAAACCGAGTATATATGATGATACATCAAATTCACAAACGGTGAAATCCAAAAATTATATCTGATTTCACTGAGGAATCTCTATATTTCATTGGAAAGCTTGTTAGAAATGGGTATTTTGTTTGATCACTTGTTTTGTAGGTTTTAATAGAATTATGTCTAGCTCCGGACAAGGAGGAGACCAGGGGCCAGTTGTTCAAAACTAACGACGTAGTTAGTTAACATATTGTTAAAACCTTGATCATTTATTATGCCAAATATGCTACAATTTTTGCTGAAAAAATGTGAGCAGCTTTTGCAGCTCACATTTTTCAGCAAAAATACCAAAATTCGAAATATTAAACTTGCTAGAACTGTTAACAATATGACCACTAACGATCTCGTTAAGCTAACAATGCTTTGCACAACTCAGCCCAGGAGGATAAATAAGGGATATTTTTTTCTTATTTCTAGTTAGGATCATATGTTGCCATAGCATGTATTTTTTTATGAAGAAATAAGAAAAATTATCACTTCTTTCTTTCTACTGTCTACCTTTTTGCCTTAATCCCAGGAGGGGACACGAGATGGTATACTTTTCATACACTCCAGATTTGCAGGATGAAAACCTACACAGAAATCATGTAATTACAGTAGGGGTTTTTAACCGGCACAGAGGATGACTCTCCCTACACAGGGGGCCTCCAGGTAAAGCCCCAATCTGACATACTTTATGACATTCATCCCTTGAAATGATGCCAATGGAGTGGGTTCAGACACCAAAATTCTATCACGGCTGCCAGGAGTTGAATCTGGGGTCTCTAGCATGAGAGGCATGTGCACTAACCACTGAGCTATCATGCTCTACTAAATTATCCGTCTGGTTTTGGTCTAAGAAAAAGATTCTTAGACAAATGGTCTAAACTTAACAGGATGAAGGGCAGGGAAACTTTTTATGACCTATGCATTTTCTTTCTCTACAGAATGCAATGAAAGTGCACCTAAGAACCCACACAGACATTCTACCATACGTTTGCAACTACTGTCATCGTCGCTTCCGTGAGAAAGGTTCTGTTGTCAGACACAAACGGATCCATACTGGCGAGAAACCATATGAATGTAAACATTGTGGACGATGCTTTGCTGAACATGGAACACTGAACAGACACCTCAAGGCTAAAGGTAATCAAGCACTGATGGGTCTTCTTGTCCTGGTGGGTAAAAGCTCTGTTGTCCATCAATCATTAGGTCTCTCAATGCTGTGGGTTTGAGCCAGTGGGGAAACATACCATCAGGCTATGGCAAACCACTTCCATGAGGGAGAAGCCACCCAGTTCAAGTAGAAAAGTTCTGAAAGAAACAAACTTCAGCTTTGCTCCCAGCAACCAGTATTTGGAATCTAGGCTCAAGGCATAAAGTTTCATTACAACCTAACAGCTATCTAAGCAAAGCGTCCCTCCATTGAATGCTGAATTCCACCACAGCAAATTTACGATGTCCCACATAAATTTGTCACCCAAGTTTATATTAGTGCATTAAATGATCAAACTTTTGAAAACAAGTTGGTATTATATCAGTTGTTCCCTATATTAATTGCATTGCAACAATTTGACCTGATAAAGATATACTATTGTTAGGACAAGTGAGCTTTATCAGGTCAACGTGACATTGCACTTTTATGAATAAACAGGAACTACTTTTACTACTACTGAAAAAATGGAAAAAATGTTATTATTTTTCTGGAAAAATTACCTGAAAAAAATATTGAAAAAATTACGGTTAGCTGATACTACAGGACTGATTATTGCACACCGGAATGTTGTGGCACACTAAGGACAATCGTTAACTGACTGTAAACTGCAAGTTTAAAGAAAAGAGTGTACAAGGGGATAAATCAACAAATTGAATACCAGATTCACTTCATTTGACATCAAGTTTATCAGGCTCGGCTTCAAGAACACATATAGAATTGCTTGGCGAGCCTCGCGTTGCTACAAGAATTCTCGAAGCCATGCCTGATAAATTTGGTATAAGAAGACATGAATCTGATATTCTCTGTTTACACCATTGTTAGTTTTGAACAATTGGGCTCAGAACTACATGTAAGTTGATAGTTTTAGATGGTGGGAAAAAAAGTTGAGAGGCTCTAAATTATTTATCTTGATCTAATAATAGACATTTTTTTGCAGTGTCCTGCAAGAAGATAAATGATGATTCGAATGTTTTAGCTGAGTTTTCCTCAGTTGTGGCTGACACTCAACATTATATAGTGCCAGCAGAAGGTGCTGCTGGACCTGATGATGACTCAGTGATAGAAGATGAAGCACAACAGGTATATATTGTTATTCCTTCAAGTGCTAACCATGTTTAAAAAATAGCATTTTTCTAATTATTTTTCTTATTTTTCAGAAAAAATGGTTTGACAGTTCATGTGAATTCCATCATCTGCTCACCCATTGTCTGCAGGGCTGGCCCCCGCCCATCGGGGCTTGAAGAAATAGATGGGCTGCATGATGCTTCCACGCAGAGCTGAAACCATCCGCACACGAGTACTGGTAAACTGCTTAGAGGATCTAAGCCTGCCCAGGCAAAGCGGTGCAAGTCGGTCAATCCATGCTTATAAACCCTGTTGGTTTCATTGGGCGACAGGGCTTGAGATGTCATTTTATTTCAATGTCGGTTAAAAGTTCCACAAAATAGGAAGCAATGTCTCCAAAATGACCTTTACAGTGTTGACGGGGATGTTAAACCCCAAATCAAACAAACAAACAATTGTCTGCAGGGCAGTCTTCACATGAAATGTCAGGCCTTGTTTTTGCTGAAAAATAATGAAAAAAAAAAATGAAAAAAAAAAATGATTGTTGTCTAATCTAGAATTTTCTGCAGTGCTTGAAGGATTAATATTTTTTTAGAAATTTCTAAGTGCATGTTTACCAACAACTTAAGTCATACAGAGAAAGGACCTTGGTTTAAAAACTCATCTAAAAGTTTGGAGAAGCCTGGAATCAAACCTATGACCCCTGGTTTATGGGGCGAATAGCTTAACCACTACACCACAGAAGTTTCCAATTTTAGAATCATTGTACACTACAGTATGGATTACTCTGATTTAGCAAAAATACATGTATCTGACAATTATCCATTTTTCAAGGGAAACCACTCTCCCTATTGAGAATTTGCTTCTGTAGTACTTGAGACTACCTTCAAAGGCAAGGATCAGATTGTTGCCTTTAAGATGGTAAAGAGGACCAATTCTTCAACATTATGTCTATCATCACTGGGTTTGAGCCTTGCTTGGGTCACTTCTGAGAATGGAAGATCAGGGGCCAGTTGTTCAAAGCATCATTAGCTTAATGAGCTCGTTAGTGGTCAAATTGTTAACTGTTCTAGCAAGTACAATATCTTAACTTTTGTTATTTTTTGCTGAAAAAATGTGAGCAGCTTTTGCATTTGCAAAAGCTGCTCACATTTTTTTCAGCAAAAATATTAGCATATTTGCCAAATTAACTGATCAAAGTTTTAACGATATGTTAACTAACGGTGTCATTAGTTTTGAACAACTGGCCCCTGGTAGTTTTTCTCTGGATACTCTGGTTTTCGCCCACTTCTAATTAATGACCAGCTCCATATCAGTGAAATAATCTTGAAAGGGCCATAAAATCAAGGCAGAATTAATTGACTAGGCAAACTGGACAGTCTGGTATACTTGAATTTACATTGAGAACATTCCTTGAGACAGGAACATGCTTGAAAGTGCATCTAGCAACAGGACAGTGATTTCCCTTGAATGTTTTGTCACTTTCATAGACATTAGCTTTCCCCACTGTTGGTTTGAGATTTGCTGGGGTCACTTGTTGGATGGCAAGTTCTGCAACACAGATCAGGTGGATTTTCTCAGTATACACCAGTTTTGGCCTACTATAATGATCTTAAGTATTTGGACAGACAGGCCTAAGCAAACAGTGGAGACCCAGATCAGACTGCTCCTGAAGGAGCAGTCTGATCAGGGTTTCTACTGTTTGCCATTCCAACTGCACTTTTTGAAACCCTTGCTGGATTGTGTAACAAATTTGTTTTAGGAGAATTATAGCAAGTCCTTAAGCTGTCCGAATTATTAGGATTTTTATGGTATCTCTGAATAACAGTCGGCTGGATATAAGTGAAATAATCTTGAAAGGGCTGTAAAACTAGTATGTGACAAGGTTTCCATGTTTTGTTTTGCAGGCAGCAGAATTTGTTGTTGTACAGACCAACATAGAGAACCAGGAAATTCAAGAGGTTCAGAATATTGAGATTATAAGCAAAGATGTTGAAGTCATAAGCACTGGTGACGATGGTAACCTGATAGAGGGCGTACAAGTCTCTGACAATTTCATTGTTATAACAGATCCTGAGACTGGTGGCATGAAGATTCTAGACAGCAGGAGTGGGGACACTGTTGCTATTGTACCAGTTGTTAACAGTGATGGTGATGACGATAGCAACCAGACAGTATTAGTTTCAACTGATGCTGGTACGGAGATTGAGGCGGTTGCAATGGCACCGCTGTTAGAAACTGAGAACGAAGACTTGGCTTCGGTGTTGGTTGATTGAAAATACAGTTTGACCTCTACTAAGCAGTCACCCTGGGAAAACTTTAAAACTGGCTGCTTATGGGGAATGGGAACACTAGGCAGTTTTTTCCGCCGTTTTTCAAAGGGAGACAACTTTCAGGACTTTGTTCACATTTCTGTAAGCCCTGTCCCGTGAAAAAGGGGTCTACTCTTAAAGGAAAGAATTTGCTCCTCAGGAGCAAATTCTTTCCTTTAAGAGTTGACCCCTATTGACATGGGAGACAAAAATACTTTTGCAGGAGTTGTCGCCCCTGAAGGTGTTCTCCTTCCCCTTAAAGGAGGTGGCTGTTCAGAGGAGGGAAATGTCTTGAGAAACCATGTTTGACATGATATAGTCATTCAAAAATGAGTGATGACTAAAGACAGCTCAATCTGGTTGCATGAAAAGAAATATAAATGATGTAGATGTGTCATTTGGACCTCTCCGTCATTGTCCCCACACTTTTAAAAATGCGTAAGGGGATATTGTTACCTTAATTCTTTACCATACTTATTCTAAAATTTGAACAGGTATAATTTACTACCTATGTTGTGTCAAAAATAAATAAAACCTGGATGAGTGTCAAATAGTGTAGACCCTGATGAGATGACTATTTTTTTGTGGCATCTCATCAGGGTCTACACAGTTTGCTCATGCCAATCTGTCCAAACACATACAGTAAATATGGTACTTATCCATTTTTCTTTTGCTCAAGTCCTAACCTTTATCCTTTTGAATAAGTTAATTATGTCTCCCCCGAAAATTTTTTTTTCGGAGAGACATATTGTTTTTCCCCCGGGCGTCTGTCTGTCCGTCTGTCTGTCTGTCCGTCTGTCCGTCTGTCCGTCTGTCACACTTTCGTGTCCGCTCTGTAACTTGAAAACCGTTAGAGCTATCGTCCCGAAACTTCGTATAAATATTAATCAGCATTAGACGACGTGCAGTGCGCAAGAACCATAACTCTCACATTTATACTATTTGAATTATCTCCCTTGGAAGTTTGTTGGTATGTATATATGTATGGGCAAATCGTGTCCGGTCAATAACTTTCTTATTTTTTGATGGATTTTAAAATTACTCGGCAGAAATATTAACAACCATAAGACGATGTGTGGTGCGCATGAGGCAGGTCGGTACCTCAAAGGTCAAGGTCATACTTAGAGGTCAAAGGTCAAAAAAGGGGCCTTTTTTTCGTATTTGGTCAATAACTTTCTTATTTTGAGATGGATTTTAAAATTACTTGGCATAATTATTAACAACCATAAGACGATGTGTGGTGCGCATGAGGCAGGTCGGTTTCTCAAAGGTCAAGGTCATACTTAGAGGTCAAAGGTCAAAAAAGGGGCCTTTTTTTCGTATTTGGTCAATAACTTTCTAATTTTGAGATGGATTTTAAAATTACTTGGCATAATTATTAACAATCATGAGACGATGTGTGGTGCACATGAGGCAGGTCGGTAGCTCAAAGGTCAAGGTCATACTTAGAGGTCAAAGGTCAAAAAGTGGGCCTTTTTTTCGTATTTGGTCAATAACTTTCTTATTTTGAGATGGATTTTGAAATCACATGGCAGAAATGTGAACCAATATAAGGCGATGTGTTGCGCGCATGACCCAGGTTGGTACCTCAAAGGTCAAGGTCATACTTAGAGGTCAAAGGTAAAAAAAGGGGCCTTTTTTCGGGTTTTGTCAATAACTTGCCTATTTTTAAATAGAATTTGAAGTTACTTGGCAAACATGTTAACTATCATGGGATGATGTGTTGCATGCATGATTCAGTTTGGTACCTAAAATGTCAAGGTCATACATAGAGGTCAAAGGTAAAAAAGGGGCCTTTTTTCGTGTTTGGTCAATAACTTTCTTATTTTTAGATGGATTTTGAAATTGCTAGGCAGAAATGTTAACCACCATGAGATGATGTGTTGCACGCATGACCCAGTTTAATACCTGAAAGGTCAAGGTCATACATAGAGGTTAAAGGTAAAAAAAGGGCCTTTTTTGTGTTCTGTCAATAACTTTCTTATTATGCCCCCAACTTTGAAACAGTTTGAGGGGCATATTGGTTCTGGTTCGTTCGTCCGTCCATTACGCTTTTGATGCATAGCATAACTAAAGAACCGTGTATGCTAGGGTTTTGAAATTTCATATATGGATTCCTCATGGAAAATTAGCTGACGCGTATTTTTTTTCTCGTCCGGATTATGCCCCCTTCAAGAGTTATTGCCCTTTGAATTTTTTTTTTAATAAAATCTTGTCAGCAAGCTATCTCAAAAACTATTGGAGCTAGAGCCTTAAAAGTTGGTGATTATATTGATGGTGATGAGTAGATGAACTGATTAACTTTTGACAAAATTCGGAAAAATACTTTGTGAGTTATGGCCCTTTGTCATTTTGGTAATTTGTGCCCATTGTAATGTATGCTAAAAGTGATGCATAGCATAACTTTAAAACCATGTATGCTAGGGTTTTGAAATTTCATATATGGATTCCTCATGGAAAATTAGCTGACGCGTATTTTTTTTCTCGTCCGGAATATGCCCCTTTCAAGAGTTATTGCCCTTTGAAATTTCTTTAATAAAATCTTGTCAGCAAGATATCTCAAAAACTATTGGAGCTAGAGCCTTGAAAGTTGGTGAATAGATTGTTGGTGATGAGTAGATGAACTGATTAACTTATGACAAAATTCCGAAAAACACTTTGTGAGTTATGGCCCTTTGTCATTTTGGTAATTTGTGCCCATTGTAATGTATGCTAAAAGTGATGCATAGCATAACTTTAGAACGGTGTATGCTATAATTTTGAAATTTCATATATGCATTGCTGATGGAAAATAAGCTGACGCATATTTTTTTTCTCGTCAGGATTATGCCCCTTTCAAGAGTTATTGCCCTTTGAATTTTTTTTAATAAAATCTTGTCAGCAAGATATCTCAAAAACTATTGGAGCTAGAGGCTTGAAAGTTGGTGAATATATTGTTGGTGATGAGAAGATGAACTGATTAACTTTTGACAAAATTCCAAAAAATACTTTGTGAGTTATGGCCCTTTGTCATTTTGGTAATTTGTGCCCATTGTAATGTATGCTAAAAGTGATGCATAGAATAACTTTAGAACCTGTATGCTAGGGTTTTGAAATTTCATATATGGGTTCCTCATGAAAAATTAGCTGACACGTATTTTTTTTCTCGTCCGGAATATGCCCCTTTCAAGAGTTATTGCCCTTTGAAATTTTTTTAATGAAATCTTGTCAGCAAAATATCTCAAAAACTATTGGAGCTAGAGCCTTGAAAGTTGTTGAGTATATTGGTGGTGGTGAGTATATGAACTGATTAACTTTTGACAAAATTCCGAAAAATACTTTGCGAGTTATGGCCCTTTGTCATTTTGGTAATTTTTGCCCATTGTAATGAATCCTAAAAGTGATGCATAGCATAACTTTAGAACTGTGTATTCTATGGTTTAGAAATTTCATATATGCATTCCTAATGGAAAATAAGCTGACACGTATTTTTTTCTCATCCGGATTATGCCCCTTTCAAGAGTTATTGCCCTTTGAATTTTTTTTAATAAAATCTTGTCAGCAAGATAGCTCAAAAACTGTTGGAGCTAGAGGCTTGAAAGTTGGACCATGAGTCATGTGCAAGACCAAGGTCCATACCTCCAATGTCAAGGTCATACCTAGAGGTCAAAGGTAAAAAAAAAGGACAGTCAATAACTTCCTTAATCTTTGATGGATTATGAAATTACTTGGCAGAAATGTTAACCATCATGTGACGATGTGTTGTACCGCAAAGGTCAAGGCCATACTTAGAGGTCAAAGGTAAAAAAGTGCTTTTTTTGTTTACGGCCAATAACTTTTTTATTTTTCTATGAACATTTTTAAAGTTACTATGCAGAAATGTTCATCTTCATTAGATGATGTGTGGCACACAAGACCCAGCTCAATACCTCCAATGTCAAGGTTATACTTAGCAGTCAAAAACGGGGGAGACATCTGTGTTTTTGTAGAAAAACAAATTCTAGTTTAGCATTTCTGACTATTATGGGGAATGGGAACACCTTCAGGGGAGGCAACTCTTGCAAAAGTACTTTGGTCTCCCATGTCAATAGGGGTCAACTCTTAAAGGAAAGAGCAAATTCTTTCCTTTAAGAGTAGACCCCCTTTTCAGTGGGACAGGGCTTATAGACAAGTGAACAGGAAGTTCCAAAAGTTGTCTCCCTTTGACAAATGGCGGAAAAATCTGCCAGGTGTTCCCATTATCCTTAAACAATCAAATTACATGTACTTGATATATTGTTTTTGTTCATTTCACAAACTGCATGACATTGTGTGTAGATCCTGATTTGGAAACATCTGATCTGGATCTACACTGTTTGCAAAGGTAAGGATTTTATGTTCAGCAGGATAAGAGAAGATATTGAAAAATCTGTGTCACAGTACATGTATTTCAGGAACTATTCAGTCTATAGTCTTCAAACTTCTACAGAAATCAACAAGGTCTAACAAGAACAAAAATATTGACTTAGTTTTTCATCCTTCTTTGGTCGAATTACCTGAAACAAAAAATTATTGTGCAGGACATCAAGTTGTTGTTTAGTCAGGTTTTTTGATGATTCTACCCTACAACCTCTTTATAAACTGTTCATTATGACAGGTTTGAATCCCAAAAATGTATAGATTATATTGAGAAATATCTATTATCTATTCATTTTGCTTGAAAATGTATAGATTCAATTTTTAGAAAACTGACTATAAATTGTCATTTTTCTGAATAAGCTATACTTTTTTGTTGGGATACACTGACATGGGTTTCTTTCTAGTCCATTCTTACCGGGATACCCAGATCAGCATCATCCGGGTCTACACTGTTTGCTAACAGCATTTTCTATCATAAATAGAATAACAAGAGCACCCCAAGCGGTGCCACGCTCGTCTGTTTTTCCATGTCACAGAAACAAATCAGTCAAATTGCATGATACAGTTATGGAACTTTGTCAAAATATACCGTATTCACCATAATTACCACGTTTTTTTTTTTTTCAAAATTGTGTCAAATAAAAAATGTAGTGAAAAAGTGTTTAAAAAAAAAATCAGAAAAGGGGACATAATTCAGCCAGAATCAACAATATAGTTATGACCCTTTGTCAGATTGTAGCTCTTGTGATGGTGAGTATGTGTTTGAAGTTTCATGAAGGTAGGCCAAATATTTTTGGAAATATGGTCAAGGTTAAGGTTTTTGGTTAAATTTTTGTAAAATAGGATACTAAGCCTGCCCAGTCAATGCAGTGCGAGTTGGCCCGTCCATGCTTATAAACCCTATTGGTTTCATTGGGTGGCAGGGCTTGAGATGTCATTTCATCTCAATGTCGGGTAAAAGTCCCACAAAACTTGAAGCAACATCTCCAAAATGACCTTTCAGTGTTGATGGGGATGTTAAACTTCAAATCAAACAAATAAAACACAATAGGTCCAAGTTCAAAGGTCAAGGTAACAGGTTAAAAAGGTTAATATCAGTGAAAAGGTCTTGTCCCAAGGAACATCCATGTGAAGTTTGAAGGCTCTGTTGCAAATAATATTGGAATGGGAGTAAAAAATGTGTATAAAAATACATCAGGTCAAAGTTCAAAGGTCAAGGTCACATGTCAAAATGGTTGGTATCAGTTAAAAGGTCTTGTCCCAAGGAACATCCATGTGAAGTTTGAAGGCTCTGTTACAAATAGTATTGGAATGAGAGTAAAAAATGTTTCAGAAAAAATCGGAAAAGGGGAGATAATTCAGTCATAATCAACAATATATACTCAGTCAAAAAAGTTCCTATACCTAAAATTGCTTCTGTTACTATAGCTACTACAGATGAAAACTACACAAAGTTTGTTATGTTTTGATAAGAAGACTCATTTTTTCGTGCAAAAGCACCATTCGTTTTTGTTTTCGTAAACACATCATCATTGACTATTGCTTTTAACACCCAAGGGGTCACTGTGTCATTTTCGCAGATAAAATCATTAAAACATGCTATGATTTAACGTCACAAAATTTCCCTGTACCCTACATTTCTAAAATTTGGTACATGTGACATTTCTTTAGATACCATTTGCGTCTATTCACAAAAGATTTGGAACTTAAGTTGCATCAGCTTCGAGAAACAGCCTATCACATATTGACCTCCAATTCTTAGAAGTCGTGTGCAAATGCTGCTTTCAATGGGAACTCCATAGAAAATGGCAATCGATAGTGCTACATGCTACATGAATTTTCTGTATTTTTTACCATCATGATGAACAGCAATGGTGGACACAAAGCGTTTTTTGAAAAAATGGCAAAAATTGATTGACAGGAATAAAAATTACAGCAGTTCGAAAATTGCTATAGTTTTAATTGCAAGGGAGATAATTTGAGAATTTCACAAATTAAAACCTTGCTTATAATGCGAGATCATGCGATATTGTAAAAGTAAAGTGTTATCCGATGTTCAGAGAATATTGTCTTTCATCTTAGACAAAAAGAGCTTTCTGCGCATGCGCAATGTCCATTTTCTACCAAAATCTTTCTAGGCACATATTGCAAGACAAATCTGGAGCAGAAAGGTATGGGCAAATGCAAGATTGAGCATTCTCTAGCTAAACGTCCGATTTAAATGTCTACAGCCAAATTTAGCTCAATAGCTGCCAGATATCTAGTGAATTTCACCCGAAAGTTGGTATAGTTACTTTTTAGACTAAGTATAGTTTGGGCTCTTTGTCAGAATGTTGGTCTTGTCATGATGAGTATGTGTATGAAGTTTCATGAGGCTTGGTCTAATACTTTTGAAGTTACAGCCAAGGTTAAGTTTTTTTTTTTTTAACAACTACCAGGACACCAACGCAGATGCTGGAATGATGACAATAGTTCAAAAGTTTTTCTTCGAAAAAACAGACAAGCTAAAAATGGACCAGACACCCCTTAAATGACCAGTGAACCTGGTTAACAAATAACAATGGAAGAGTCCACCAATATACAATAGGTTAAGATTCCAACTTTAGAATTTTAAAGAGGTTGTGGTGTACCGGTTGTTTGTTTGTAGATGTCAAGAGTTTAATAACAATACTGTATATTTATGAACTGTTGGATAGTATTTGTGCCACTCAGTATAAATGAAGTTTGGTTTGCAGAAAACACGGTACATGTACTTATTTCTTTGTCTTTCTTGATAACCTATTTCAGGTTCACCTCATTTTTTCACACAACTTTCTTCACTTACAATAAACCATAGGCGCCACTGACCAGCAGGACAAGTCACCACAGGCAGCTCTCTAAAACTGAAAATGCTATTGAGCTACTTTTAGTCACCTTGGCTCAAGGGAGCTATGTATACAGTACACCGAAAGTAAAGCAAGTAAAACATCACAGTTCTTTTGAGGAATGTGGTTTACAAGGATATACTGTAAAAATTCTAAAAAATGAGACACCTTGAGGACTTACTATAATTCTCCTAAAATTTTACGAAATTTGTTTCATGATCCTGCAAGGAGTATAGATTATATCAGAAAAAAAGTGCAGATGGAATGGCAAACAGTGTAGACCCTGATCAGACTGCTCCTTCAGGAGCAGTCTGATCTGGCTCTGCACTGTTTGTGGCAAATAATGAAGACCCTGAGCAGACTGCTCCTGGAGAAGCAGTCTGATCTGGGTCTGCACTGTTTGCATAAGACTGTCTATACCAATACTTAGGATAATTACGGTACCTTGTCTGATTTCTGCTTGCGACTTTGATAAAAAAGACTGTTCTCCCTATGCCTGTGTGTGGAGAATAAATAAGGACAAAACCTGTTGTCTGAAAGGATAGCTTGTGTGGTCATACATAGCATGTATGAAACAAAAAAACTAAAAGATTTCTGTTTTTCTCTCTTTTTGATTTCTACACCAAATATGCTCTGGTAAGAGACCACCTTTGAAACTGTTCAAAAGTGGTCTTGAAGACCACTTTTGTACAGTGCCAAAGGTGGTCTTAATATAAATGCTCACAAGAAGGGCCACAATGTGGCAAATATAGGTGCTCATAAGAACCACCACAATGAGGCTGTTCTATCAAGTACCAACAATCTGTGCTTTACAGCAAAATATGGAAAATCAAGTTTTCCGTTGTGGGCCCCAATCCATTGGGACTTTGAGAAATATATTGGGCTACATGTGGCTTCCACCCAGAGCTGAAACTGACCGAACACGAGTATTGGTAAACTGCTTAGGTCTAAGCCTGCCCAGGCAAAGTAGTGCGAGTCGGACCGTCCCTGCTTATAAACCCTAGCGGTTTGTTTTGGCAGGTAGGCTTGAGATGTCATGAATCATCTCGATATCACAAAATTGGAAGCAACAGCTCCAAAATGACCTAGTGTTGACGGGGAAATAAAACCTTAATTCAAACAAAACAGGTTGTTTATTATGTTTGTGAAATTATTTATACAGTAAAACTTCAATGACTCGAACACCATAGCCAATTTTAACTTGCTCTCGAGTCCCTAGAGTAAAGGTTTCTTCCAATTGCTTCAGCTGTCCATATGTTAAGCCCTTATCCTGCTGCATAATTAATTTAGTCGCACCCATTTCTGACTTTGAACCAGTCAGATTACTTGATGTAATTAATTCTTAAACATTCACAAACTGAATGTCTAACAGTTCTTCAGAAGCCATCTGATCTGGATCTACACTGTTTGCAAAGGTAGGGGTTGTTGTGAACAGCAGGATAAGGGCTAGGATAAGTTTATGAGTTTTACCGATTGTATCTTCAAAAGATATCTTGTATGTACACATCAGAATCACCTCAATGAGGCGATTCTAATGAGTACACACAACATTTATTTTGTACATTGAAAAGATATCCCGAAGTTTTCAACAGGTCTCCGTGGCCTAGTGGATAAGAGCGCTGACTGTTAATCATTAGGTCTCACCGCTATGGGTTTGAGCCTGGCTCGGGTCACGTGAGATGCCAAGTTCTGCAACAGATGGTCAGGTGGTTTTTCTCCTGGTACTCCTGTTTTGGCCCACCTCTGATTAACAATCAGTTCGATATGAGTGAAATAATGTTGAAAGGGCCGTAAAACAAGAAAAAAAAAACAGATCCCGAAGTTATCCCCATTATTCCTCATGGCCTGGCACTATGATTATCCCTCTTTTGTTTGAACTATCCCCATCACAAACAAATTTCTGTAGTCCCAAATGTATTAGAGTTATTGAAGTTAGACTGTAGTTTGTGTGAACTCTCGCAGTTTGTGTTCATCAGTGGAGCTGGGGTTTTTTACATTTCAGGCATGTTAACCTTAATCTGTGGGATTTTTTAGCTCACCAGAGCCGAAGGCTCCGGGGGAGCTTATAGGATAGGCAGTTGTCCGTCGTCGTCTGCGTCGTCTTCGTCAACATTTTCAAACGACATCTCCTCTGAAGCCACTGGGCCGATTCAGCCCAAATTTAATCTGTAGCATCCTTGGGCAGGGGGATTGAAAGTTTGTGTTTTTAATGAAAATCGGCTCATTAGTTTGGTTGCTATGGCAACTTAGAGTTTCCATAGACTTATAATGGGAAAAATAGAAAAATGGTATTTACTGCCAAACCTTTGCAGATATTTTGACAAAACTTTCATAGAAATGTTCCTTAGGCAATCTACTATCTGCCATATGATTTTAGGCCTACTGCTCATTTCTATTGGTTG
Source organism: Lucinisca nassula (assembly GCA_963580285.1). Classification (NCBI taxonomy): domain Eukaryota; kingdom Metazoa; phylum Mollusca; class Bivalvia; order Lucinida; family Lucinidae; genus Lucinisca; species Lucinisca nassula. The sequence goes on from OY757011.1 coordinate 98,756,728, forward strand.
CCATGGAAATCATAATAAAAAAAAATGAAAAAAAAAATACTTCAAAAATCATCTCCTCAGAAACTGAATGCTCTATTAGGCTGAGAGTTTTTGGAAATATACACCATATTTGCCTTTATAGGTTTTGTGTTTTTTAGCTCACCGTCACGTAGTGACGAGGTGAGCTTTTGGGATCACTTTTTGTCCGTTGTCCGTCGTGCGTGCATGCGTCCGTGCGTAAACAATTTCTTCAAACAACATCTCCTCCTACACCACTGAGCCGATTTTGACCAAACTTCACAGGAATGATCCTTAGGTGGCCCCCTTTCGAAGTTGTTCAAATGGTTCCGGTCCGTTGCACATATAGGTCATAGGAGCCAAAAATAGTTTTTTTTTTCACTGAAAACTTAAAAGATCTTCTTCTCTGAAACTGCAAGGCCCAGGTCTTTGATATTTGGTATGAAGCTTCATCTAGTGGACCCCTACCAAGATTGTTCAAATTATAGTGCTGGGGCCAAAAATGCCCCTGCCCTGGGGCTCTTTGGTTTTACATGGGCTTATATAGGGAAAATCTTTAAAAATCTTCTTCTCTGAAACTGCAGGGCCCAGGTCTTTGCTATTTTGTATGAAGCTTCATCTAGTGGACCCCTACCAAGATTGTTCAAATTATAGTGCTGGGGCCAAAAATACCCCCGCCCCGGGGCCCTTTGGTTTTACATGGGCTTATATTGGGAAAATCTTTAAAAAATCTTCTTCTCTGAAACTGCAGGGCCCAGGTCTTTGCTATTTGGTATGAAGCTTCATCTAGTGGACCCCTACCAAGACTGTTCAAATTATAGTGCTGGGGCCAAAAATGCCCCCGCCCCGGGGCCTTTTGGTTTTAACTAGGCTTATATAGGGAAAATCTTTAAAAATCTTCTTTTCTGAAACTGCAAGGCCCAGGTCTTTGATATTTGGTATGAAGCTCAAGATTTTTCAAATTATAGCCCTGGGGCCAAAAATGCCCCCGCTTCTGGGCCCTTTGGTTTTTCATAGACTTATACAGGGAAAATCTTGAAAAATCTTCTACTCTGAAACCACAAGGCCTAGGTCTTTGACATTTGGTATGAAGCTTCAGCTAGTGGACCTCTACCAAGATTGTTCAAATTACAGCCCTGGGGCCACAAATGCCCCCGCCCCAGGGCCCTTTGGTTTTACATAGACTTATAATAGAGATAATCTTTGAAAATCTTCTCTGAAAGAACAAGGCCCAGGTCTTTTGATATTTGGTGTGAAGCTTCATCTAGTAGACCTCTATCAAGATTGTTTAAATTATAGCCCTGAGGTAAAAAATGCCCCTGCCCGGGGCCATTTGGTTTTACATAGGCTTATGTAAGGAATATCTTTAAAAAAAATCTTCTTCTCTTAAACCGCAAGGCCCAGGTCTTTGATATTTGTTGTGTAGCTTCATCTAGTGGACCTTTGCCAAGATTGTTCAAATTATAGTTTTTGTTGATATTTGGTATGAAGCTTCACCTTTTTAGACCTCCCTCATTATTATGCACATTATAGCCCTGGGGTCAATAATGGCCCTCCCCGGGGCCCACTTGTTACTCTATGGATCAGGTGAGCGATCCAGGGCCATCATGGTCCTCTTGTTTATAAAATTTGGCTCTTTAGTTTGGTTGCTATGGCAACTTAGATTTTCCATAGACTTATAATGGGGAAAATTGAAAAATGGCATTTGCTGCCAAGTTATTGCAGATATTTTGACAAAACTTTTATAGAAATGTTCCTTGAGTAAATGTCTCTCAGCCATATGCTTTAATGCCAACATGGGGGTCCCCCAGGTTAAGCCGGGGCCATGCCCCGCCCCCTACACTTCATAAAAGGCCATATAACTCGGAAACCATCCAGATCCCCACCCCAAAACCATATATATTCTTGTTCCACATGATAAGATGCATTCAGTGACACCAACGTGGGGGTCCCCCGGTACGTGCCGGGTCATGCCCCACCCCCTCCATTCCATAAAAGGCCCAATATCTTGGAAACCTTACAGATCCCCACCCCTAAACCATATATATTTTTGTTCCTTATGAAAATATACATTCACTGACACCAACTTGGGGGTCTCCCAGGGTGCACCTGGGCCTTGCCCCACCCCTTCTTCTTCACAAAACGCCATATATCTCAGAAACCATTTAGATCCCCACCCCAAAACCATATATATTCTTGTTCCTTATGATGGAACGCATTCAGTGACACCAACCTGGGGGTCCCCCGGGTTGTGCCGGGGTCATGCCCCACCCCCTCCATTTCATAAAAGGCCCAATATCTTGGAAACCTTACAGATCCCCACCCCTAAACCCTATATATTCTTGTTCCTTATGAAGAGACTCATTCATTGACACCAATTTGGGGGTCTTCCTGGTGCGCAGGGGCCTTGCCACACCCCTCCACTTCACAAAAGACCATCTATCTCAGAAACCATTCAGATCCCCACCCCAAAACCTTATATATTCTTGTTTCTTATGATATGACGCATTCATTGACACTAACCTGGGGGTTCCCCAGGATGTGCTGGAGTAGTGCTCCACCCCTTCGTTTCATTAAAGACCCAATATCTTGGAAACCTTAGAGATCCCCACCTCTAACCATATATATTGATGTTCCTTATGATAAGACACATTCATTGACGTCAACCTGGAGGTCTTCCAGGTCAAGCAAGGGCCTTGCCCCACCCAACCACTTCACAAAAGGCTGTATATCTCAGAAACTGTTCAGAGTCCCACCCCTAAACCATATATAATTATCTTCTTTGTGATAAGAAACATTCAAATAACACTAGCTTGGGAGTCATCCGGTCTGCCTGGGTCATGCCCCACTGCTTTACTTCATTAAAAGCCATATATCTCAGTAATCATTCAGATCCCCACCCATAAACTCGTATTTCATTAAAAAACCATTCAAATCCCCACCCCATAATCATATATGTTCTTGTTCCTTATCAATAGCACACCCACTTGGGGGTCGCAGGGGCCATTCCTCTCCTCTCCACGTCATAGAAGGGCCTCATATATCAGAAACCATTCAGATTCCCGCCCATAAAGCATATATATATATTCTTGGTCCTTATAGGGACAACAATCTTGGGCTTTCCTGGGATCAACAGGACATGCCCCAACCCCTCCACCACTTAAGAGGCCTTATAACTCCGGTATACAGATCCCCACTGTTACACCATATATATTCTTATTCCTTATGACGAGACGCATTTAGTGATACCGGACAGGGCTCCATTGGGTCCATGCCCTACACCCTCTACTTAATAAAAGGCCTAATGTTTTAGATACTGAGTCCATATGGATGCTCATTTGGATATAGGGGTTCATTTGGGAGACATTATAATTGGTAGATTAAACTGGTATCATGTTAAAATACATGGCTGTCATTGGGCAGTGCTCACCTGAGCTCTGGTGAGCATAGTGGCCCATGGGCCTCTTGTTCTTTGGTCTGAGAGAGTATCATAAGCTACCGACAGCTCGGCTTAATAAGCAGTCCAATATTGAATCCTATGAACATCTCTAATAAACCTCTCAGAACCATCTTCAATGACTTCAGACACTGCGATCATGTTGGATGCCAAGTACTGCAGTGGAAGGTCAGATGGCTCTTCTTTTGGTACTCTGGTTTTTTTCATCCACCTCTGATTAACTATCGGCTCGATGGAAGTGAAATTATCTTGAAAGGACAATAAAATCCAACAAGAGGGCCCAATGGCCCTATATCGCTCACCTGTGTACCAGAAAATCATTAGTGTAGGAGACCATTTGACATTGCTAAATACTAAATATCTAAGCTCAGGCAAAGTGGTGTCCATGCTTATAAACCCTACTGGTTTCATTGGGCAACAGGGCTTGAGATGTAATTTCATCTCAATGTCGGGTAAAAGTCCCACAAAATTGGAAGAGACATCTCCAAAATGACCTATACAGTGTTGACGGGGATGTAAAACCTCAAATCAAACAAAATCTGTGCCTTATGGTTTTTGAGAAAAATATTTTTAGCTCACCGTCACGTAGTGACGAGGTGAGCTTTTGGGATCACTTTTCGTCCGTCGTCCGTCGTGCGTGCGTCCGTCCGTGTGTGCGTCCGTCCGTGCGTGCGTCCGTAAACAATTCTTTAAACGACATCTCCTCCTAAACCACTGATCGGATTTTGACCAAACTTCACAGGAATGATCCTTAGTTGGTCCCCTTTCAAAGTTGTTCAAATGGTTCCGGTCCGTTGCACATCTAGGTCATAGGAGCCAAAAACAGATTTTTTTCACCAAAAACTTAAAAAATCTTCTTCTCTGAAACCACAAGGCCCAGGTCTTTGATATTTGGTATGAAGCTTCATCTGGTGGACCCCTACCAAGATTGTTCAAATTATAGTGCTGGGGCCAAAAATGCCCCCGCTCCGGGGCTCTTTAGTTTTACATGGGCTTATATAGGGAAAATCTTTAAAAATCTTCTTCTCTGAAACCGTAAGGCCCAGGTCTTTGATATTTGGTATGAAGCTTCATCTAGTGGACCCCTACCAAGATTGTTCAAATTATAGTGCTGGAGCCAAAAATGCCCCCGCTCCGGGGCCCTTTGATTTAACATGGGCTTATATAGGGAAAATCTTTAAAAATCTTCTTCTCTGAAACCGCAAGGCCCAGGTCTTTGATATTTGGTATGAAGCTTCATCTAGTGGACCCCTACCAAGATTGTTCAAATTATAGTGCTAGGGCCAAAAATGCCCCCGCTCCAGGGCCCTTTGGTTTTACATGGGCTTATATAGGGAAGAGCTTTAAAAATCTTCTTCTCTGAAACCATAAGGCCCAGATCTATGATATTTGGTATGAAGCTTCATCTAGGGGACCCCTACCAAGATTGTTCAAATTATAGTGCTGGGGTCCAATATGCCCCCGCTCCGGGGCCCTTTGGTTTTACATGGGCTTATATAGGGAAAATCTTTAAAAAATTTCTTCTCTGAAACCGTAAGGCCCATGTCTTTGATATTTGGTTTGAAGCTTCATCCCACACGGCCATGGTCCTTCTTCCCCCCCCCCTCCCCCCCCCCCCCACTCCGGGGCCCTTTGGTTTTAAATGGGCTTATATAGGGAAAATCTTTAAAAATCTTCTTCTCCGAAACCGCAAGGCCCAGGTCTTTGCTATTTGGTATGAAGCTTCCTCTAGTGGACCTCTATCAAGATGGTTTAAATTATAGCCCTGAGGCCAAAAATGCCCCCGCCCTGGAGCCATTTGGTTTTATATAGGCTTATGTAGGGAATATCTTTAATAAAAATCTTCTTCTCTGAAACCGCCAGGCCTAGGTCTTTGATATTTGGTATGTAGCATATCTAGTGGACCTTTGCCAAGATTGTTCAAATTATAGCCTTTGTTGATATTTTGTATGAAGCTTCACCTTTTTAGACGTCTCTGAACATTATGCACATTATAGCCCTGGGGTTAATAATGGCCCTCCCCGGGTCCCACTTGTTACTCTATGGATCAGGTGAGCGATCCAGGGCCATCATGGCCCTCTTGTTTTTAAGTTTTTTTCCAGTATAAGTCTATAGGAGCTAATGAGCCCTGGGCTTGGCCAATTTTGACCCAAAGGGCACGGTTGGCAGGATTTATGTAGGCGACCATTTTGTGTTGCTATACACTAAATATCTAAGGTCTGTACTTCATGGTTTCAAAGAATTTTGAAGCTTTTTTTTCCATTATAAGTTTGTTGGAGTTAAGGGGCCACAGGATTTGGACCCCAGGGGCATGATTGGCAGGATTCATGTAGGCGACCACTCGACATTGCTGCATGCTAAATACCTAAGCTCTGGGACTTATGGTTTCAGAGAAGAAGATTTTTTCCCCCATTTTAAGTTTTTTTTTTTGTTTTTTTTTGTTGTTTTTTTCATTATAAGGGCCCTGTGTTTTCAGAGGAGAAGATTTTTGAAGTTTCTCCAATTGTAAGTCTATGGAAGCTATAGAGCCCTGGGGTGTGGCCAATTTGGATCCCAGGGGCATAACTGGCAGGATTTATGTAGGTGGTAACTTAACGTTGCTACATACTCAAAATCTAAGCTCTGGGCCTTATGGTTTCAAAGAAGATTTTTTAAGTTTTTTTCCATTATAAGTCTATTGGAAGTGATGAGCTCGGGCGTGGCCAATTTTGACCCCAGGGGCAGGGTAAGCAGGATTTATGTAGCTGGCTATTTTATGTTGCTAGACACTAAATATCTAAGTTCTGTGCTTCACAGTTTCTGAGAAGAAGATTTTTGAAGCTTTTTTCCATTATGAGTCTATGGGAGCTAAGGGGCCCCTGGGCATGGCCCATTTGGACCCCAGGGGCATGATTAGCAGGAAATATGTAGGAGACCACTTGCAGTTGCTACATGCTAAATATCTAAGCTCTGGGCTCTGTGTTTTCAGAGAAGATTTTTGAAGTATTTTTTTTTCATTATGCGTCTATGGGAGCTATGGGGGTCCCAGGGTGTGGCCCATTTGGACCCCAGGGGCATGATTGGCAGGATTTATGTAGCTGACCACTTGTCATTGCTACATGCTAAATATCTAAGCTCTGGGCCCTGTGGTTTCAGAGAAGAAGATTTTTGAAGCTTTTTTCCATTATGAGTCTATAGGAGCTAAAGGGCCCCGGGGCATGGCCCGTTTGGACCCCAGGGGCATGATTGGCAGGAACTATGTATGTGACCACTTGCCGTTGCTACATGCTAAATATCTAAGCTCTGGGCCCTGTGGTTTCAGAGAAGAAGATTTTTGAAGCTTTTTTCCATTATGAGTCTATAGGAGCTAAAGGGCCCCGGGGCATGGCCCGTTTGGACCCCAGGGGCATGATTGGCAGGAACTATGTATGTGACCACTTGCCGTTGCTACATGCTAAATATCTAAGCTCTGGGCCCTGTGGTTTCAGAGAAGAAGATTTTTGAAGCTTTTTTGTCCATTATGAGTCTATAGGAGCTAACTGGCCCCGGGGCGTGGCCCTTTTGGACCCCAGGGGCATGATTGCCAGGAATTATGTAGGTGACCACTTGCCGTTGATACGTGCTAAATATCTAAGCTCTGGGCCCAGTGGTTTCAGAGAAGAAGATTTTTGAAGCTTTTTTCCATTATGAGTCTATGGAATGAGGGGCCCCGGGGTGTGGCCCATTTGGAACCCAGGGGCATGATTGGCAGGAATCATGTAGGTGACCAATTGGCGTTCCTTCATGCTAAATATCTAAACTCTGGGCCCTGTAGTTTCAGAGAAGAAGATTTTTGAAGCTTTTTTTACCACTGAGTCTATGGGAGCTAAGGGGCCCCGGGGCGTGGCCCATTTGGAACCTAGGGGCATGATTGGCAGGATTTATGTAGGTGACCACTTGCCCTTGCTACATGCCAAATATCTCAGCTCTGGGCCTTGTGGTTTCAGAGAAGAAGATTTTTTCCATTAGGAGTCTATAGGAGCTAAAGGGCCCCAGGGCGTGGCCCGTTTGGACCCCAGGGGCATGATTGGCAGGAATTATGTATGTGACCACTTGCTGTTGCTTCATGCAAAATATCTAAGCTCTTGGCCCTCTGGTTTCCGAGAAGAAGATTTTTGAAGTTTTTTGTTCCATATATGAGTCTATGGGAGCCAAGGGGCCCAAGGGCGTCGCCCTATGGAACCCAGGGGCATGATTGGCAGTAATTATGTAGGTGGCCACTGGCCGTTGCTACATGCTAAATATCTAAGCTCTGGGCCCTGTGCTTTCAGAGAAGAAGATTTTTGAAGCTTTTTTTCCATTATGAGTCTATGGGAGCTAAGGGGCCCCGAGGTGGCCAATTTGGGCCCCAGGGGCATGATTGGCAGGAATTATGTAGGTGACCACTTGTCATTGCTACATGCCAAATATCGCAGCTCTGGGCCCTGTGGTTTCAGAGAAGAAGATTTTAGAAGCTTTTTTCCATTATGAGTCTATGGGAGCTAAAGGGCCCCGGGGCGTGGCCCTTTTGGAACCCAGGGGCACGATTGGCAGGAATTATGTAGGTGACCACTTGCCCTTGCTATATGCTAAATATCTAAGCTCTCGGTCCTGTGGTTTCCGAGAAGAAGATTTTTTAAGCTTTTTGTTCCATTGTGAGTCTATGGGAGCGAAGGGGCCCTGGGGCGTGGCCAATGTGGACCCCAGGGGCATGATTGGCAGGAATTATGTAGGTGACCACTGGCCGTTGCTACATGCTAAATATCTTAGCTTTGGGCCCTTTTGTTTCAGAGAAGAAGATTTTTGAAGCGTTTTGTTCCATTATGAGTCTATGGGAGAGAAAGGGGCCCCAGGGCGTCGCCCATTTGGAACCCAGGGGCATGATTGGCAGGTATTACGTAGGTGGCCACTGGCCGTTGCTACATGCTAAATATCTAAGCTCTGGGCCCTGTGGTTGCAGAGAAGAAGATTTTTGAAGCTTTTTTTCCATTATGAGTCTATGGGAGCTAAGGGGCCCCGGGGTGTGGCCAATTTGGACCCCAGGGGCGTGATTGGCAGGAATTATGTAGGTGACCACTTGTCGTTGCTACATGCCAAATATCGCAGCTCTGGGCCCTGTGGTTTCAGAGAAGATTTTTGAAGCTTTTTTCCATTGAGTCTATAGGAGCTAAAGGGCCCCGGGGCGTGGCCCGTTTGGAACCCAGGGGCATGATTGGCAGGAATTATATAGGTGACCACTTGCCCTTGCTATATGCTAAATATCTAAGCTCTGGGTCCTGTGGTTTCCGAGAAGAAGATTTTTGAAGCTTTTTGTTCCATTGTGAGTCTATGGGAGCGAAGGGGCCCTGGGGCGTGGCCAATGTGGACCCCAGGGGCATGATTGGCAGGAATTATGTATGTGACCACTGGCCGTTGCTACATGCTAAATATCTTAGGTCTGGGCCCTGTGGTTTCAGAGAAGAAGATATTTTAATTTTTTCCCATTGTAAGTCTATGGGAGCTGTATGTTGCCATAGCAACCAGAACCAATCTGATCAGCCCAATAACCTTATGCAGCCTTTCCCCCTACCTGATGATGCTTCTCATGAAATTTGATCAAGATTGACCATGGGGTATTAGAGATATACTTATTTGAAATTGTTTACGGACGCACGCACGACGGACAAAAAGTGACCACAAAAGCTCAACTTTCCTCCGCTATCATGCTGTAATCTTAGTTCTTGAGAAATCGACCTGAAAAATCTGGGTTAATGCAAGGATTTGTGCAAATGTTGACAGATTGACAAATGAACAAACAAACTGACAGAATACAGGATTCCAATATCAGGCAATGCTTAAAGCAGGGGGGCAATAAAATCCCCATTTAATGGAATGCATATGATTACGGGCACAGTTTTATAAACATATAGTCTAGAATAAAAGTAGATAAATCTCAAACAGGGATTTTATTACACATATTTGTTTGTTTGATTTGAGGTTTAATGTTCCCATAAACACTATTTAGGTCATTTTGAAGATGTTGCTTCCAATTCTCTGGGACTTTCAGACAATATTGAGATGAAATGACATCTCAATCCCTGATGTCAAATGAAACCAATAGGGTTTATATGCCTGGACGGTCCGACTCGCATCACTTTGCCTGCACAGGCTTAGACCTTCTAAGTGGTGTACCAGTACTCATGTGCGGTCAGTTTCAGCTCTGTGTAGAAGCATCATACAGCCCAATCTATTTCTCCAAGCCCGAATGGGGCTTGGGCCAGTTATTACACATATCATAGTCACTGTCTGTTGTACGTATAGCCAGAGATGTACAAGTGATTCCACTTGTGATATGTCTTCCTCACTATATATAGAAGAAAATATTTTGAACTCTATGGATTTGGATTTCAGGCATAGGATGAGCTGTTTCTATAATTTTTACTAGAAAATTGCTGAACTTTTTGCAAACAGTGACCCTGATCAGAAGCCACATTCTGCGGCATCTGATCTTGGCCAGCATTGTTTGCCAGATTCAATCAATGAAGCATATACACTGAAATTTTTGCTGAATTTGAATCAAACAATAAGGCACATATATATTTGAATGTTTGTTAAAAAAAAACAACAAAAAACAAAAATAAAATAAAACTGCAAGCCATGCACCATGCCCTGCCACTGCACTTATATCAAAAACAAGTATACATTTCTGTAGTATTTGGGCTTGAAAAAAGTCGAAATATGCAAAAAAGTTGAAAAAAAAAGAAGAATTTCATGTTTCTGGATATAACAATGTGCATATCTTCAGACCATCCTACAAAGGCCTGAAAAGTTTCAAAAGGATTGGCCTAAAACTGAAGGAGGAGTTGTGCACGCACCTGTATACATTTCTGTAGTATTAGGGCTTGAAAAAAGTCTTTTTAAAGTTAAAAGTGCAAAAATGTGATAAAAATAATTTCAGGACTCTGAAAAAACAAAACACATATCTTCAGACCATGCTAAAAGCATTTGTAGAGTTCCAAATACTCCCTATACATTTCTGTAGTATTAGGGCTCAAAAAAAGTCCATGTTGAAAATGCAAAAAAGTGATAAAAAATAAATTCAGGATTCTGAAAAAACAATATGCATACCTTCAGACCAAGTTCAAATCACATATAAAGTTTCAAAAGGATTGGACTAAAACTGTAGGAGGAGTTGCACACACAAGGTACATACTCCCTATGTTTCTGTCGTATAAGGGTGCAAAAAACGAAGAAAGTGATCAAAAATAATTCAAGGATTCTGAAAAAACAATATGCATATCTTCACCCCATCCTAAAAGCACCTGTAAAGTTTCAAAAGGATTGGCCAAAAATGTAGGAGGAGTTGCGCACACAAGAATGGTGTGGGACGCTGACAGATGGATAGACACTCAAAATTTTGGAGGGTATAACATAATACCCCGCCACTTTCTGGTGGCGGGGCATAACTAGAAAAAGTGTCCATAGGCAAGAGTTGTCTTCCTTGTTCATGACACATCGTCACAATGCCATGCATGCACCTGTAAAGTTTCATGAATATAGTCCATATGGTTTAGGAGTTATGGCCCGGAAACAGTTTACTATAAAGAACTAAGTCAAGGGCAGATAATTCAAAAATCAAAAAAGCAAGTGTTGTCTTCCTTGTTCATGACACATTGTCTCAATGCCATGCATGCACCTGTAAAGTTTCATAAACATATTCCATATGGTTTAGGAGTTATGGCCCGGACACAGTTTACTATAAGGATCTAAGTCAAGGGCAGAAAATTCAAAAACCAAAAAAGCAAGAGTTGTCTTTCTTGTTCAGGACACATCCTCTCAATGCCATGCATGCACCTGTAAAGTTTACTATAAGGAACTAAGTCAAGGGCAGATAATTCAAAACCCCAAAAAGCAAGAGTTGTCTTCCTTGTTCATGAAACATCCTCTCAATGCCATGCATGCACCTGTAAAGTTTCATAAATATATTCCATAAGGCTTATGAATTATGGCCCGGACACGAAGTTGGATGGACGGACGTAAGGATGTAAGGACGGACAGGGGTAACACTTAATGCCCTTCCTATTCTTCGAATAGGCGAGGGCATGAAAACAGTAGCCTTTGCACATTTTTTTTTTTCATCAAAATACCTTACACTTCCTCAAGTATTTTACCTGTCCATCACTTACATGGTTGTTAAGCTAACAATATTTTAACTAAGTGGGCAGAGATCACATTTCTGAAATAAAATAGGTTCAAAGAAAAACAATGAACATTAAAGATCGAGAATTTTATTTCTGTCTATTTTTTACATGCTTTTAGCATATTTCAAACGGTGACAATGTCCTTACTAAAAAGACTTACTTTAAAGAGCATACCAACTCAGCCTTTCAAGCTTAAAATAAATAAACACCATAATTTCTGAACAGTAACATCAGTCTTTTTTTTACTGACATTTAGAGTCGTTAAAAACAAGAGAAAACATATAATTATTATCAGTGGCTGTAACATGCAATTAATGAAAATGTGTTTAAACAAATCACATCATTCAAATTTTCAGTTTAACCTGTTTAGTTTTGTTTGTTTGTTTGCATTGGAGTTTAACGGCCCAGTCAACACTAATACAGTCATTTTTCAGCCGGTACTGTTTACTTATCCACACTTTTCCTGGGCAGGCTTATACCTAAGCGGTTAACCAGTACAGTGCACATTCTTTCGCCAGAAACTGACCACTGCCCTTCTTGAATCAGCGGGAGGGAGAGAATGACCATAGAAAGATTTCATGATTAATCTCCATCAAAGAATGGTGCCAAGCCCGGCAGGTATCGAACATGCGCCCTCCTGATCACCAGTCAGATGTGCATCCAACTGAGCTACCGAGGCCGGCCTTAACCTATTTAGTACTGAATGGAATTTTCCCCCTTATATACAAAGGGAATCGATTCTGAAATTTAGTGGTGCCAGGTTCAGTTATTTTAGAAATTTATTTTGAAACTGCTATTTGTGCAAGCCCAGATCAGAGGCCACCATCAGCGTTGTCTGATCTGAGCCTGCGCTGTCAGTCAATGACCTATGACCTGTTTTGGTGTTTCCCTTTAAGCCTGTAGACCAGTACAAACACCTATGCAAACACAGTAGTTCCAGCGCTCTCAGTGGGATCAACAGTTTGCCATACTATACAAGCTTGACTAAACCCCTATTTGAGCCTCCGCATGACAAAATATACAATAAGACCGTTGTGACCAGCAGAACTCAAATCAACCTGTGCACCCATCCACTATGACAAGACCTTTTGCTTATGCCTCTTTGCATAGCTATTAGCCTATAGTAGGTACATGCGATCAGAGAAGACTCTCATCAGACTGTGCGAATACGCAGGCTGATCTGGATCTTCGCTGGTCGCTCAAGACTTCTTGTATATTTTGTCATGCGCTGGCTCATTTGCAATGAACATGGCCATATTCAAAGACCCCAGAATCCACTGCAGAAACTCAGGGGTGAAAGAGTTAAACCTAAACTTCGCTTTGTGACAGTTATAAACTTTCATTTGAAGCACAAGACGACTATTAAAGTGCGCCATGACTTTACCTCTCGCAAAAAAGGCCTCCTGCAATAAATGTCCATTTGAGGTTTTGGGAGCATAGAAAAATCTGAAATCTATAACAAGAAAACCCATTTTATCGCATGATGTGAGATCTGAGTGTGTAATGTTGGATGTTTGTTTGATTTCTGTCAACACCCTATAGGTCACCTGAGATGAAATGACATCTCAAGCCCTGCCACCCAATGAAACCAATAGGGTTTATATGCATGGACGGTCACCACACCACATTTCTGGGCAGGCTTAGACCCTTTAAGTGGTTTACCTGTACTCAAGTGGGGTCTGTTTCAGCTCTGCATGGAAGCATCATGCAGCCCAATCTTTGGTCTTCAAGCCCCGATGGGCAGGGGCCACTGAGTGTAATAACACCATGTATTAAATTCAGTATAATGTTCTTGTTCAATTCACAAACTGCATGGCAAACATTGCAGATCCTGATCAGATGCAGAAGCCATCTGATTTGGATCAACATTCTTTGCAAAGGTCAGAGGTTCTTGTGAAGAGCAGGATTAGGGTAAACAAACTTTTATTTTGACGCAAAATATTGGTCTTCACCCTATTGCGATAATAATATTTTTTGTTTACCATAAAAGTAGCAGAATGGCAAACTATTCTTCTGAACTATCAGATTTGGCTGTGAACCATTACCCCAGAAACAACTTCTGTTCCATTTTCAGAGGCAATTTTATGGACTTTGATGTACTTGAAATGTTTCCACTTTTAAAATATTTGATGCAGTTTCTAAAGTAAACAAGAAAATATGTGAGCATTTTAAAATCAGCATTTATACCTTAATAGTGAACTAACAGAACTATGAGGATCATTCAATATTTTTTCTCATGTAAGATCTTTTTGGAGCAATAATCATGTGCCTATTTTTTGTCCATAATAAGCACCTCAAGCCAGATTTGAGCTCTGCTCAAACACTCTTGACGGACTACAGTAAAATTCCTATATTAAGACCACCTTTGGGACTGTTCAAATGTGGTCTTTCAGACCACATTTGAAAAGTCCCAAAGGTGGTCACTTCTTAGGAGACACCGTGTGTAGAAAACACACAGAAAGAATAAATTGAAATGTTCTCAATAAGCTTTTAAAAGCAAATTTAGTCTTAATTTTAGGTGGTCTTAATAGTGGAATTTTACTGTATTTCAAAAAGGATTATATTATCATTCTATATGATTTAATAAATATGCCTTCTATTGTCTTGGTAATGAGCACATATCACAGCTAGAGTTTTCTGGTTTGTTATGGAAGGTACAATGACTGCATGTCCACAATCCTCCCGACGCCCCGATGGGTGGAAGTGGGGAGGCTCCCGGGCCAACGTAAGATGCTTGCCTTGCTAGACCTGGTGTTGTTGGAGCTGAAAAATACGAATTTAATGAAAAACTACATCTAAAAATGTTGTCTGCTTATTCGTCTGCTAAATTTTTTTTTGCAAACTTTTAAAAACATTTTTGCATACAGGCAACTAGTGTGGACCCAAATCAGACTGCTACTAGGAGCAGTCTGATTAGGGTCCACAATGTTTGCAGAAATGGCTTTTAAAGTAACCATCAGATGTCAAAGCAGATGACAATTGTCGTGATTGGCACCTGGGCCAACATAAGATGCTTGCCTTACTAGACCTGGTGTTGTTGGAGCTGAAATATACGAATTTAACCCTTAAGACGTTGACAAAAACTACATCTGAAAATGTTGTCTGCTTATGTCGTCTGCTAAATTTTTTTTTTTGCAAACTTTTTTTTTAATATTTTTGCATACAGGCAAAGTGTAATAGGCCCCCACCCATAGGGGCTTGAAGAGATATATGGGCTGCATGATGCTTCCACGCAGAGCTGAATCCGGCCCGCACACTAGTACTGGTAAACCGCTTAGAGGATCTAAGCCTGTCCAGGAACCGCGGTGTGAGGCGGACTGTCCATGCTAATAAACCCTATCGGTTTCATTGGGCGACGGGGCTTGAGATGTCATTTCATCTCAATGTCGGGTAAAAGTCCCACAAAATTGGAAGCAACGTCTCCAAAATGACCTTTACAGTGCTGACGGGGACGTTAAACCTCAAAACAAACAAATACAGGCAAAGTGTAGACCCAAATCAAATTGTTCCTAGAGGAGCAGTCTGATTTGGGTCCACACTGTTAGCAAAAGTGGCTTTTAAAGTAACCAACAGACGTCAAAGCAGATGGCAATGGTCATGATTGGCATGTTATGGGTTAAAATACAGGTAAACTTTGAGGGCTCGAATATCTTTGGCTTGTTTACCATGGCTGTTTCGAACTTGTTCTTCACTCCCTATGAAAAATATTCATGACTGCAGATATATATATACACTACAAAGTCTTTATAACACTATTAATGGGGTCAAAAGCAGAAACCCTGTTAGTTAAATAACGGTTTTATATCCAAACAAAAATGTGTAGATTATACAGAAAAATGACACATTTTTGAGACCCATTTTGAAACCGTGTTATATCCAAACCCTGTTATAATGATTCGTGTTATAATGAGTTGGGAGTGTATTTGGGGTAATTTGGGATCTGATCTTGAAAGTGTATGCTGTAAGCACTCATTAGAATCTCCTCTAATGAGCACACGGGCATACAAGTCTTGCACATCAGGGGCCAGCTGTTCAAAACTAATGACGTCGTTAGTTAACACATTGTTAAAACTTTGGTCATTTAATATGGCAAATATGCTAATATTTTTGCTGAAAAAATTAGAGCAGCTTTTGCATCAGCAAAAATATCGCTGTATTTAAGAAATGAAATTTATTTTTCTGCAGTTCATGGAAGTATGGTCGCAGTGGGTCGTGTGCAAAGTAAATGAACCCCGAAGGGGTTCATGTTAACTTTGCTAGCAACCCACTGTCGTTCATACTTTCATGAAAAGCAGAAAAATTAAGTTTATTTTTTTTATTTACATTATTTGCCCCTCATCACTGGGCGAAAAACGCTTGTAGTGCAAACTTTTAAAGCTGAAAAACATTTACATGCTGCGTTTCTACAAAGAGCAGAGCAGCGTTGACGTTATCAATGCCCGTAGAGAACAATGGTTTAGAATGACGTCACTTAACGTCACTGAAAATCATGTGATTCGATGCGTTCATGGACTTCTGAACGCAATTGTTTCACATTGGTTTACAATAGACTTTACACTGGAAATGTAAATATTAGATATTGTACTTTCTAGCTATATATAGAACAGTTAACAATTTGACAAATAACAAACTCGTTAAGCTAACGACGCTTTGAACAACTGGTCCCAGATAAAGATATCCATGGTTTTAGCCTGGGATAGAAATTCTGTTCGTGCATTGGCACAGTCGGATCAGAGCCTTTGCTGATCGCATGTACCTTCTACAGCCTGCAGGCTATAAAGAGATACACAGCATCTCTTGACTTTATGAGTAAATGAGCAGACTGATCCAGGTATTTGAAGGTCTTTATTTTATGTAGGTTTTGTCCTGTGCTGGCTCATAATGTTACTGAGGTATTTACACAACGAACATTGAAATCATAAATTACTTAGAAACATACTAGGTATCAAAATGGCCCCCGCTTATCGGGGCTTGAAAAAATAGATCGGCTGCTTGATGCTTCCATGCAGAGCTGAAACTGACCGCACACAAGTACTGGTAAACCGCATAGAGGAGCTAAGCCTGCCCAGGCAATGCGGTGCGAGTCAGACTGTCCATGAATACAAATCTTATTGGATCACTGGGCGACAGGGTTTGAGATGTCATTTCATCTCAATGTCGGGTGAAAGTCTCACAATATTGGAAGCAACGTCTCCAAAATGACCTATTGAGAGGTGACGGGGACGTTAAACCTCAAATCAAACAAACAAACAAATCTAGGTATCAAAAGTGACTGCATGTTTTATTTTTTTAAATATCAGAAATATGCTCTCTGATGGGAGTTATTGCTGAGCACACATGATCAGTGATCATGTCATGGATCATGTTATGGTTGTTACCATATCGTACTCACATCCATGAGCAGCTATCATTTCTTCTACAGTGGCCCATTCTTCTGACTTCTTAAAATGATGGGCCAGACCTTCATCTTCTGTTTTAACAGCTTCTAACAAAGCACCCAGAGTTTCCTGTTAAAGAATGGAAAACATTTATCATCAAATTTTCATCTTGTTGCTTGATTCAGAAAAAAAAAACACCTGTACCCAGTTGTTTAACCCTTATCCTGGTGAATATCTTAATAAGCCACACCCATTTCTGACTATCAGCCAATCAGATATACATGATATAATGTTTACATTCAAATTCGTAAGCTGAAAGACAAACATTGTGGATCCTGATCAGATGGCTTCTTCAGAAGCCATCTGATCTGGATCTACACTGTTTGCAAAGGTAGTGGTCATTTTAACAGCAGGAAAAGGGTTAAAGTACCTTTTGCTGAACAAGCTTATTAGTGGTCAAAATACAACCACAGTTGTAGGTATGAGTCTGAGTACAGAAAAAGATGTGGGTTGGCATGAGCAATCAGTGAATGCTCAGATCAGACTGTACATTTGTGCAGTCTGATCAGAGTCCTCACTGGTTGCTTCAGTCACTTGTGGATCCTTGCATTTCCATGGAGAGAAATGTAGCTAGCTGCCAATGTGACTGAATGGGTGTGCCGGTTGATTTCAATCTTTCTACATGCCAAGTTATACCTTCCCTTGCTACAATGACTGTATTTGTTCCCAAACCTTGCATTATTAATAAGGAATCACACAGAGTAGTATATTATAGGTAACAAAGACATTTGTTACCATAACTGCTCTACGAAACAAAGGCCATTCTATCAAGAACAAATAGCTTTTTTCCTTGGAGATGGAGGATCTTATTCAAGTGGTCATTTCACATAAAACTTATGAGCCTGTAATAACCCTAAGTGTAAGTTTTTGTTTATTTGTTTGTTTGATTTGAGGTTTAACGTCCCCGTCAACACTGTAAAGGTCATTTTGGAGACGTTGCTTCCAATTTTGTGGGACTTTTACCCGACATTGAGATGAAATGACATCTCAAGCCCTGTCGCCCAATGAAACCAATATGGTTTATTAGCATGGCCGGTCCGCCTCGCACCGCGGTTCCTGGACAGGCTTAGATCCTCTTAGCGGTTTACCAGTACTAGTGTACGGGCCGGATTCAGCTCTGCGTGGAAGCATCATGCAGCCCATATATTTCTTCAAGCCCCTATGGGCGGAGGCCGAAGTTTTTGTTTATTAAATACTGATTTTAAATCAGATTTTATTGCCGAAGAAGCGCAAAAGAACATAGCCTTGTCATAGACAGCTTCATGATGTTAGGCATCTGTAACAATGCATTACTTCACTAATGAGTTATTATTTTTTACAACAGGACCTTATACACTAAATAACAGCGACTTTCTTTGATAGTACAGTAGAACTTCGATGGCTCGAACACCCATGGCTCGTTTACCATGGATGTGTCGAACCCATTCTTAAGCCCCTAGCGAAATCCTCTACATAAGAAACATTTGGGGGATAATTAAGGAGATTTAAGTCTTTTATCTTGCAAATGTATGCTGTGTGTACTCATTAGAATCGCCTCGATGAGGCGATTCTAATGAGTACACACAGCAAACATTTTCATTATAGAACACCGAAAAGATGTCCAAAAGTATCTCGTTATGCCTCCTGGCAGTAACCTCAGTGGCTCGAACTACCCCTGTCTCAAACAGATTTTCGCGGTCCCAAAGGTGTTTGAGCCACTGAAGTTTGACTGTATATAAAAAGTATTCTTGAACATCTTCATGATACCCTATTTTTCCGAAGTATTTGGCCTCTCAACTCCTTACCATACTTGTTCTAAAATTTAAACGAGTACAATTTACTACCTGATGCTGTGTCTTAAATAGCTGGACAAGTGAAAAACAGTGTAGATCCTGATGAAATGCCACATTCTGTGATGTCTCATCTGGGTCTACACTCAGACCTGTGCGAATATAATAGTAAATACAGCAGGTTATAAAGTGCATTTTTCCCTCAATTGCTCCAAGGAACTAGTGTGACATTTGTTAGAATCGCCTTAGCAACAATTAACTTCTGTTCCATTAAGGGGAATGGGAACACCTGGCAGATGTTTCCGTCATTTTTAAAAGGGAGACTTTGTGAGATGAGTAGCTAAACCACAACAACCACCGAGATTTTCAGAATTTTTTGTTTGTTATGAGGCTATACCTTCCCATCAACACCATTTAGGTCATTTTGGAGACGATGCTTCCGATTTTGTGGGACTTTTAACCGATATTGAGATGAATTGACATCTCAAGTCCTACACCCTCCCCACCAAAGAAAACACTAGAATTTAAGGGCCAGTCAGACTCGCACCCCTTTGCTTGGGCATGCTTAGACCTTTTAAGATGTTAAATGAATTTACCAGTACTTAAATTTTTGGTCGGTTTTAGCTCTGCATGGAAGCCCTTTGCAACCCAATCTATTACTCCAAGCCCTCATGTGCCGGGGTGCTCCAGTATTGATATATGTATATTTTTCTCAAGATTCAGTAAGAAAAGACGAAGCCTCAAGGAAGCTTTAAAATATAACTAGTCTAGATGAAACACATCACCCAGTGTATACATAAAGCTCTTCACAAAACTGTTCATTATCCCACACTTATGGATGTTACACAGTTTTAAGATGGATCCCAAAATCTATGAATAATATATATCAGTAGATGGTTTTTCTGTATAATGTGTACACTTTTGTTTGGATATAACACAGTTGTTTATCCAACATGGGCCTGAACAACAGTGTTATAAAGAGGTTGCAGTGTATGTGAAACCAAAGTCCATCCAAAACCTCTTTACAACTCTGCTTATTATAACATTGTTTGGATATAACATGGTTTAAAAGATGGTAAAATGTATAGATTATACAGAAAAATGACCAAATATGGTCATCACAATAACACACCCATGTGATATAGTGCAGTTTTTCACAGCTACAAAATGGCTACTTTTCTTATGATATTTTTCTTATTAGACTGCAAACATAGGTTGTGGGTGATCGTTAGAACCGCTCATTGAGGCGGTTCTAACAAGTACCCACAACCTATGTCTTGGAGCAGAAATAAGAAAAACTAGAGCTGCCGCCTAACGAGCGCCAATTATACCCCTGCATGCGTTGTCAGATAGTAAAGGTCAAGGTCAGGTTTGTGTATATCAATCTTAAGTACTAGTGGCAAGGTGTGTGGTGTGTGAATATTAAAGAAATCGGTCAAAGAATGAGGAAGTTATGAGCAATGTTAAAGTTTTTTGTAACGGACCGACGACGACAGACGACGACGACGACAGACGACAAGCTGACTCCTATATACCCCCTTCAAACTTCGTTTGCGGGGGTATAATAATGTATACCTTTGTAAACCCCAGTTTTCAATATATAAAGTGGGGTTTAGGGGGTGTTCATTTCACGGACTTTTTCAATGATGTCATTTTTCTGTATAATCTATACATTTTTGTTTGGATGTAACTTAGTCGTTTAACAAACAATTTCTGCTTGGGACCCCAGCAATAGTGTTATAAAATAAGTGGTTGTAAAGTAAACATTTTACCTTCAATGGTAACATATCTGTGGTAGCCAGGAACAAAAGCAAGTGGAAATCTGACATACATTCTAAGAACCTACTGGGTGGAAACTGCTCCATGTAATGGATTAAGGCATTGAAATCCTGGAAAAATAGTAATAAATACAGTGGAAATTAGATGGCTCAAACACTGATGGCTTTTTTACCACGACTGTTTAAGCCGGCC
Source organism: Lucinisca nassula (assembly GCA_963580285.1). NCBI lineage: Eukaryota > Metazoa > Mollusca > Bivalvia > Lucinida > Lucinidae > Lucinisca > Lucinisca nassula. Next base: position 98,777,537 of record OY757011.1, read on the forward strand.
TTGGTAGCTCAGTCGGATGCACATCTGACTGGTGATCAGGAGGATGCAGATTTGATACTTGCCGGGGTCTGCAAAATTCTTTCTTGGAGATTGATCGGTGCAGTCAAGACTGCCTGTGACATACAGGTAGGTGGAAAGCGGGGGTCTGGAAGGCTTAAGATGACCTGGAAGCAGCTGACAGAAAGAGATTGCAGAGAATGGAAGCTCTCTGCTATCGATCGTCATGATAGACAAGCCTGGAGATCTGGTGTAAGATCTGCCATGCATGCAGCAAGCCAGCTGCCTAGAAGGGGCCCCATTTATGCACGTTAATCAAAAATCCGTTGATGATGATGATGATCATGAAATCTTTTCAACGGTCATTCTCTCCCTTCCGCTGATTCAAGAAGGACAGTTGTCAGTTTCTGGCGAAAGAATGTGCACTGTATTGGTTAACCTCTTACGTATAAGCCTGCCCAGGTAATGTGTAGATAAGTAAACTGACCAGCTCAAAAATTACCTAAATAGTGTTGACTGGGCCATTAAACTCCAAAACAAACAAACATAAACTGACCAGCTCAAAAATTACCTAAATAGTGTTGACTAGGCCATTAAACTCCAAAACAAACAAACAAAACCATGACTGTTTCAAAGTCATTCTTGAGCCCCATGGAAATTCTTTCTGCAGTCCCTGGTAAGGCATAACTAGTTTAAATATATTAGAAAGATATTTGTTTATGAAAAGGTATGCTGTGTGTACTCATTAGAATTGCCTCAGTGAGGTTCTTCTAATGAGTACACAAAGGATACCTTTATTTTATATAACCATTATGTATCCTGACATAAAAACTCAATGGGCTCAAACTACCCTTGTTTCAAAACAATTCCCATAGTCCCAATACTGTTTGAACCATCGCAATTTCTCAGTATAGCAATAATTTTGTTTTGTTTGTTTTAGAGTTTTACAGCTTGTCAAAGCTTTTATTAAGCTGGTCAGTTAACCTAACCACACTTTTCCTGGACAGGCTTATATGTAAGCAGTTAACCAGTACAGTACACACTTTTGCCATGAAACTGACAACTGCCCTTGTTGAATCAGCAGAAGGGAGCGAATGACCATAGAAAAGATTTCATGATCAATCTCCACGAAAAATGTAACCGACCCCTTCAGGTACTGAACCCGGAACCTCCATATCACCAGACAGATGCGCATTTGAGTTTTCGACTTTTGAGGCCAACTGTATCGCATTAATATTATAATTTTACAAAGATAACAAAAACAAAGAGAAACAATGAGTCTATTTTGGTATTTTTAAAATAAAGTACTGCTCATATGCACCCTGGAGAGTTTGATTTCTTTGATTTGAGGTTTAACATCCCCATCAACACTATTTAGGTCATTCTGGACCTGTTGCTTGAAAATTGTAGGACTTTTACTCGACAATGAGATGAAATGACATGATCTCAAGCCCTGCTGCCTAATGAAACCAATAGGGCTTATATGAATTGGACAGTCCAACTTATACCACTTTGTCTGGGCAGGCTCAGTCCTTCTAAGCGGTTTTCCAGTTCTCAGGTGCGGTCAGTTTCACCTCTGCCTGAAAGCACAATGCAGCCCAATCTATTTCTCCAAGCCCTGATGGGTGAGGGCCAAACTCCCTGGCGAGTCTAAGCAGTTCTGCAAAGCACAAAACCGCCTACAAAGAGTCTCCATTACCGTATTCACACCATGTATTCAGACACCTCAACTCCCTACCATATTCATTCTTAAATGAACAAGTACGACTTAACTGTCCAAAGTTGTTTCTTAAAATAACTGGAAGAGTGGAAAACAGGGTAGACCCTTATGAGATGCCACAATCTGTGGTGTCTCATCTGGGCCTATACTGTTTGCCCAGACTGGTCTGTCCAAATACTATTAGAGTAAATACTCTAAGATTCTCTGTTTTGTCTGACCAGTGTATTTGCCCAGATTAATGATCTAAGTTAAATGGAAATGGTACCACCTGAAAACTTAGTCATCCACATTTAACCCTTCTCTTGCTGAATATTCATCTAAGCCACACCCATTTCTGTCTATCAACCAATCAATTTACTTGATGTAAATTTTTGCTACAAATTCATAAACTGAATGTCAAACAGTGTAGATCCTGATCAGATGGCTTCTTCAGAAGCCATCTGATCTGGATCTACACTGTTTCCAAAGATAGGGGTTGTCGTGAACAGCAAGATAAGGCTTAACTCATGGTATACTAGTGGACTCTTCCATCGCTATATGTTGGTCAAATCCATTTGTCATATTAAAAGGGTGTCAGAACTATTTTTTTCATTTTTATTCCATTTTTGACAGAAAATCATGTTAGCGAACAGTGCAGACCCTGATCAGATGCCGCATTCTGATCTGGGTCTGCGCTGTTTGCCAAGGTGACCCCTTTCGGGGTTTGCCGTATGCAATGGGTTAACTCTTGTCCTGCTAAGCCCAGATATGCCTTATTTTCCAAACAATGCAGATCCAGATCAGATGGCTTCTGAAGAAGCCATCTGATCAGGATCTTCAATGTTTGCCATTCAGTTTATTTATTTGTTGCAAAAAATTGCACCAAGTTATCTGATTGGTCGATTATCAGTGGTGGGTGTGGAATATTTGAATATTCAGCAGGTCAAGGGTTAAAGACAGACTACTCACTATTACTGTAAAAAGTTTGATTCTATGGCCTTCAAGTACTCAATTGACTCTATAACCCATATCCTGCTGAAAGATGAATTTCACCACACCCATTTCTGGCTGTTAACCAATCAAATTACTTGATATTATGTATTTGTTCAATTCACAAACTGAATGATAAACAGTGTAGACCCTGATCAGATGGCTTCTTTGGAAACCCCACCTTTGCAAACGGTGTAGATCCAGATCAGATGGCTTCTTCTGCAAATGGTGTAGATCCATATCAAATGGTGTAGATCCAGATCAGATGGCTTCTGAAGAAGCCATCTGATCTGGATCTACACCGTTTGCAAAGGTGGGGTTTCTGAAGAACCCATCTGATCTGGATCTACACCGTTTGCAAAGGTGGGGTTTCTGAAGAAGCCATCTAAGCTGGATCTACACCATTTGCAAAGGTGGTTGTGGTCATAGGCCATCTGATCAGGATCGACACTGTTTGCAAAGGTGGGGGTTGCCAGGTTCAGCACGATAAGGGTTAAAAGTAGCCCCTGTTTTCAGTATTTTTTTTTTTCATTTAAGTATATATATGCAGCATCTATGAGAAGGAGGTACTTAACCCATTGTATACTAGTGGACTCTTCCGTTGCTATAACTTGGACAAGTCCATTGGTCATATAAGGGGTGTCAGGTGTATTTTGTTTTGTTTTTATCCTATTTTTGACGGAAAATTCTGTTAGCAAATAGTGCAGGCCCTGATCAGATGCCGCATACAGCGGCGTCTGATCTCGGCCTGCACTGTTTGCCAAGGTACTCCTTTAGGGATTTCCCGCATGCAATGGGTTGAAGGATTCTCGATCAGAGTGGCTTCCCTTGAAATTGCACCTATTCACATTGTAAATAACTCTTTTCATGATCAGCTTTGATGAAGACCGACCTGTGCATCTCCAACTGCATTCCGGTTCTCTACTGGGAAAGGTTTATCTGCCTTTTTGAAGGTGTACTGTGGCTCTACAGGGAAGGCAGCTCCCAAATCAACTAACAGGTACTCCACAGGGAGTGGACGGGCTAACTCTGTCACCTCATTACCATACTCATCTTTGTGCTGGAAAACAGAAATACAATCAAACTTCAATGGCTCGAATACCTTTTGGACCATGCATTACGATAACAACCCCCAGTGCAACATAGTGCACTTTTTTACATCTCCAAAATGGCTACTCTTTAAGACCACTTTGGAATTGTTCCAAAGGTGGTCTTATTATAGGAATTTTACTGTACATTTGGGTGTTTTGAGGGAGATTTTTCTTATGAAAATGTATGCTGTGTGTCTATTCATTAGAACTGTCTCATCAAAAGATGAATACTTAGCTCAAGATGAGACGGAGATATTTAAGAATATTGTTTTGAATACCTCAAACCAGTTGTAGATATTTGTTAGAATCTCCTCAATGAGGCAATTCTAACAAATGTACACAACATTTATTTCTGATGTAATTAAGGGAAAAAGGGGATCCTTTGGCCACATGTATACCACTTGTTTTTCATTGTAGCAAATTCTTAATGAAAATAAAATGTTACATAACAAATACTGCCATTAATGAGGGTCCTCTATAGCAGCCAATTCTTTATAACGGCAAAATGTGTCATTATAACAACGGTCCTCTGTATTTCATAGCTCCAGATAAGGTGCTTGTTTCATCTAAAAAGTATGGATATTTTTATTATTTCTGCCCGAAAACGTATGTTGTAGGGAGCAAAAAGTGTCATTATAACAACGGTCCTCTGTATTTTAACATAGCTGCAGATAGGGCGTTTTTTTTTCATCCAAAATGTATGGATAATTTTTTCATTCTGCATGAAAACATATGTTGTGGGTATTCATTAGAAGCGCCGAGGCGCTTCTAATGAATACCCACAACTTATGTTTTAGTGCAGAAATAAGAAAAATAAAATGTGGATACCCCCTCATATCTGGGGCTATGGGTTTTTGTACTTACTTTAAAGAATACATCAGGCACGTACTGCTCATTAGAAGATTCCTTTATATAGCCTAACTCTGGAGCATCTTTTGTGGGAATGAGACAGTCATCTTTTACTAGTTCCATACACACATTGGACACCTGATAACCTTCAAAATGAATCTGGCCAGTCTGATCCCCTGGAAAAGGAACTCACAGTTGTACTAGTTTGTTTGATTTGGAGTTTATCAGCCCAGTCAACACTATTTAGGTCATGTTGAAATTTCCCAGGCAGGCTTATGCAAAAGCAATTAGCCAGTGCACAGTCTTTTACCAGAAACTGTCAACTGCCCTTCTTGAATCAGAGGAAGGGAGAAAATGACTGTAGAAAAGATTTCATGATAAATCTCCATGAAACAAAGTTGCCAACCCAGCAGGCCCTGAACCCGCCACCTTCTGATCACCAGTCAGTTGCGCATCCGACTAAACTACCCAGGCCAGCCACAGTCACACTAGAAGATAAGACCTAAAGCTCTCATTAAAAACAAATGATTGAAGATAAATTAGCCAGTGCACAGTCTTTTGCCAGAAACTGTCAACTGCCCTTCTTGAATCAGAGGAAGGGGGAAAATGACTGTAGAAAAGATTTCATGATAAATCTCCATGAAACAAAGTTGCCAACCCAGCAGGCCCTGAACCCGCCACCTTCTGATCACCAGTCAGTCGCGCATCCGACTAAACTACCAAGGCCAGCCACAGTCACACTAGAAGATAAGACCTAAAGCTCTCATTAAAAACAAATGATTGAAGATAAAAGATATCTGTCTAGAGTATTGTTGATACTTTTTTGTTTAGATTTTATGTTGTTTTCAAAGATTATTCAACTTATATCAACCTGATAATGAATCAAAAGAGGGCAAAAACTGGTGACCTTCCTTTGTAGAATTTGCCATGCAATAGTGTAACATGAATGATCATAATGTGGCCTCTGGGACTGTTCAAAAGTGGTCTTTAAGACCACTTTTGAACAGTCCCAAGATGGTCCCTGACCAGGGGGTACTGTCTGCTGAAAACACTAAGAAAAAATAACTGCAGCCTTCATAAAATAAGCTTTTTAAAGCAGAATTTGCCTTAATTTTAGACGGTCTCAACAGCGGAATGTATCTGTAGTTTGTTATTCAGCATGCAGATTTGTCTGAATACACTTTATCAAGTAATTTGATTGGTTGAGAGTCAGAAATGGGTGTGGCAAACTTCATTTATTCAGCAGAACAAGGTTTAAACAACATGTCAACCCTTGAAAGTCAATTTGTGCAATGATCCATTTTTCTACATATCTAAATTAGCTTTCTTCAGGTTGTGAAGTGATCACAAAATGTTCTTGGAGCCTAATGATTTGTTTGTTTGTATTGGAGTTTAATGGCCCAGTCAACACTATTTAGGTCATTTTCGAGCTGGTCAGTTTACCTATCCACACTTTTCCTGGGCAAGCTTATACTTAAAGACACATTTTTTTCCTTATATAAAAGGGGTGGCCTGTCTAATGATCTCCAATAAACATTTCCTTCGGACCATAGTGCACATCAAAGGCTTATCTTACCTAAGTGATTATGAGGTGATTATGAGCAGATTTCTTGTTTAATAGGGGGCTCAATAAGGGTACTTGAGTGATAGTATAATTTACTGAGATTGTTTCCAACAACATATTGTTTAAATAATTTCTTTTTTATTTTAAAATAAAGTAAAGAAAAACACTGATATCCATTGTTTCCTTTACTCAAAAGTGCAAAGAAGTAAACAGACAAGGTAAAAGATTTAATTAACCTCAAAATTTAATCAATCAATTTAGCTTTATTTATTTACATTTATTTATATTTTTATTTATTCATTTATTTTATTTTGGTTCAAAGTATGTGATTCACAAATCATATAATGTCTAAAACATTAGCATTTTATAGTTTCAGTCAAGATGGAACTATAAAATGTTATTTGTTTCAGACACAATCATATCAGAAAGGAGAGAGAGAAAAAAAAGATTTTATTTTTCACCTTTTCAAGTTTAAAACTAAAATAACAAGCACAATTAAATTTATTTTTTCTTATTTATATTGCAAACATAGGTTGTCGGTGCTCGTTAGAGCCGCCTCATTGAGGCGGTTCAAACGAGTACCCACAACCTATGACTCAATGCGACGATTCTAATGAGCACCAGCAACCTATGACTTGGAGCAGAAATAAGGAAAATAATGTATACCCCCTTAAACCCCCATTTTCTCTATAGAAAGTGGGGTTTAGGGAATGTTCCTTTTTCCTCAAAAACATATATTGTGTGCCCTCGTTAGGACCGCCTCATGGAAGCAGTTCTAACGAGCAGTCAAACTGTAAAAACAAATTGTGGGTAATCGTCTGAACCGCTTCGCCGAGGTGGCTCTAATGAGTACTCACAATATATGTTTAGAGCAGAAATAATAAAGCTATCAGGATTTTATCTGGAAAAAAATCATTTTTGGTGAAAAAAAAAAATTACCAATATATTTGAATTGGCATTTTCTGTAATGATTATAAATAATGGCTACTAAATATAAAATCGGAAAAAGTGCTGTTGTTTCTTCCATGCAAGTCAAAATAAGGACTTAGGTGTAAATGAATAGATGTCATTTGTCAAAGTCATATCCCTAGGTAATTATTACCCTCTCTTGGTCCCCTACCTGTATGACAGCCTGATTACCCCAAGTGTATTTTATCTCAATGCTGGATTCTTTAATAAACGGTCATTAGGATGTTATGTAATCGAAAAATGTGTCTTTAAGCGGTTAACCTGTACAGTGCACATTCTTTCACCATATACTGACAACTGCCCTTCTTGAATCAGCAGAAGAGAGAGAATGACCATAGAAAAGATTTCGTGATCAATCTTCACGAAAGAATGTTGCCGAACCCGGCAGGTATTGAACCCACATCCACCTGATCACCCTTCAGACGTGCATCCAACTGAGCTACAGAGGCCGGCTTGGATCCTAATGAAATAATTATAAGAACTTGTCATAAACAGTCAGGCAATATTTAGATTGATCATGGAAAACCTTGTATATTATGTGCTCATTGCCTGAAAGTAATCATCCAGTAAAATTATAAATGGGTAAACCACAATTTTGGGCACTCTGTATTTTTTCCTTCAATGAAGATCACATTATTAACCTTTATCCTGCTGAATAAATTAATTTGACACACCCATTTCTGACTATCAACCAATTAAATTACTTTATAAAATGTATTAGTTCAATCCACAAACACAATGACAATGAAAATCCTGATCAGATGGTGTCAGAAGCCATCTGATCTGTATCTTCACTGTTTGCAAAGGTAGGGGTTGTCGTGTTCAGCAGGATAAGGGTTAAGTTTGGTTGAGCATTCAAGATGTTGAATGTAAAAATTCATTCTTTCCTTTGGTACTTACCTGTGATAGAAGCCTCAGCGTTTGTTTTTTTTTTGTATTGGAGTTTAATGGCCCCGTCAACACTATTTAGGTCATTTTTGAGCCGGTCAATTTACCTATCCACACTTTTCCTGGGCAGGCTTATACGTAACCGGTTAACCAGTACAGTGCACATTCTTTCGCCAGAAACTGACAACAGTTACTGCCCTTCTTGAATCAGTGGAAGGGAGATAATGACCATTAAAAGCCTCAGTGGTGCAGTGGTTAAGCTATTAGCCTTATAAATCAGGGATAATTGCTTTGATTCAGGGCTTCTCCAGACTTTCGGATGAGTCTTTAACCCAAAGTCCTGTCTCCATATCACCTATGCTGTTGGTGGGATGTATAAACATAAAATACAACTAAGATGGTGTTTATGCTATGCATCACAAAGCATACAGAGGTACAATGTGAAAATACCCGAAGTGACAAAGGTCCATAACTCATTAAGTATTTTTCGGAATTTAGTCAAAGGTTATTCAGGTCATCTACTCATCACAACCAATCTATTCACCAACTTTCAGGCTCTAGCTCTTATAGTTTTTTTAGATATTTTGCTCACAAGATTTTATCAAAAAAATTTCAAAGGGCAATAACTCTTGAAAGGGGCATAATCCGGTTGAAAAAAAAAAAATATGCATCCCTGATTTTCCATGAGGAATCCATATATGAAATTTCAAACGGTTCTTAGTTACTCCATGCATCAAAAGCATGGATGGACGAATGGACGAACCGACAAACGAAGCAGAAGCAATATGCCCCTCCAACTTCTTCGAAGTTGGAGGCATAAAAACATACACCTACCTGTGACTATAACTGTGACAAACTTAGAACCAAAGTAGCCATCTTTGGAATATTTACAGGGATTGGGATATTTATTCTGGAAGTGGGCTGCCATTATACACTCCTCAGAACTTAAGAAATGGGAATCCTGAAAAACAAAAAAACATCTCTTATCTGGACGGTCCAGGAACTACACTGTTTGCCAAACCCAACATATGATTCCAGTCCAGATTCTATAGATTATAAGAATCTTATATGGGTGTGAGGGGTGGATTGAAAAATCCGTCCCGAGGGACACTGTTCGGCATCACGAGGCTTGCCGAGTGATGCCGGACAGTGATCCCGAGGGACGGATTTTTCTATCCACCCCTCACACCCATATTGGATTCTTTTTCTTGCATACCTTCGATTTCTATTGCGAATTTTTAATGCTGCCGTCACTTCGGTTACCGACGTCCGCCATTTTGTGATGACACAACAGGAATGTTTAGTGACGTCACGCATGACGACGCCACACATGAGGTTGTAATCAACCAGTGCATTTATCAAACACGCGATTATATTCGATTTTGGGTCGGAACACCAGGGTCAGAACATAAATTTCTATCCCAGGGTAAAGTCACGGATTTCCTTGTCTGGTGTGCAAGAAAATATCCTCCTACACAACACTCTTGTTCTCACATCAATTTTTTGGGGAGAAGAAACTGTCCTTTTGACTTTTGACTTGTAATGTTTTAAGGGGAATGGGAACACCTAGCACTTTTTTCCGCCATTTTTCAAAGGGAGACAACTTTCGTAACTCCCTGTTCGCTTTTCTATAAGCCAGGTCCCACTGAAAAAGGGGTCTACTCTTAAATGAAAGAATTTGCTCCTCAGGAGCAAATTCTTTCCTTTAAGGAGTTGACCCCTATTGACATGGGAGACACAAATACTTTTGCAGGAGTTGCCTCCCCTGAAGGGTGTATCCATTCCCCTTAACTATAGTGCAGATGCTTTATGTCAGTGCTTCTTTCCCTTTGGTGTCTTGGATAGGTGACGGTTCATCACGTGAAAAAAGTCAGTGAAATGAACACCCTCCTAAACCGCACGTTATATAGAGAAAACTGGGGTATACTGGGTTATTAATTGTTTTTTCTTATTTCTGCTCCAAGATATAGTTTGGTGGTATTCTTTAGAACCGCCTCAGTTACCACCAATGGTTGCAGCTTGAATAAGAAAAGTATCACGGATTTTCATCAGAATATCTGACATTATGGAGATGTGAAAAAAATGCCCTATGTTGTGTGTTATTGTAGTTTATTAATTGACTATTCTGTATTGATCGGAGGTCATCAGTATCAACATCAGGTCAACCAATATTAACTGAGATCAAGTGAGGTCAAAAAAATCAATAATGATGTTTTTTTAATTGAGTCAATTAATAAAAATGTCATTAATCAAGTAATTTCGTATTGTCCCGGTCAGCTACATTGGCCTTCGGCCTTGGGTCAATGCAGCAGACCTCGGACCTGTACCTGGGCCAATACGAAATTACTTGATTAATAACATTATAGTATTGTATAGATTTCTAATCATTACGACATGATTACTTTCATTTCTATTTTGCTCAAGTTTTATGCTCAAGCCATGTATAAAGTTTCAAGTTATTAGCGCAAGCCATTCGGAATCACCTAAAAGTATAATAGACAGATAGATGGAGGGACAAGGTCAAACCAAATTGCCCTCTCAACTTCTTAAAATTGGATACATAATAAAATGTGCCTTGATAGCGCAGTGGTTAAAGTGTTCGACTTATGATCGAGAGGCTGTGCGTTCGAATTCGGCCACCTGTATTGAGGTGTGCCTTTGGGCAAGACAAGTAATGACACTGCCGCACTCCACCCAGGTGTAAATGGGTAGCAGTGGTGTAAAATCCACTGCCTCTCTCTCGCGCGTGCATGAAAACACCCAGAATGAGTGTTAGAGAGCGACTCGATAAGCTTGAAGCTTTCATCGCAATCATACTAAAATAAACTAGTATAAACTAAATTTGCTGCCGAGACTTGCTTCGAACTACACTTACCATGTTTCCCCTGAAATTCTTTACAGTTCCTTTAGACAGATCATCAGCAACTAAATCTGTGAAGATCCAGCCAACAGGCACTAACCCCACTTTTGCTGCTAGCTCATTTACAGACTCTTCAACAGGGTCTTCTAATAATTCAATCTTGTTCTTGGTTGTAATCTGAGTACGAAGAATAAAGGCATCAGGCTTTAATGTGTGGCGGCCGTAAAAAGTCTCCCTGCCCTACATCATAGTGTAGTTTATATTTTCTTGTCCTTTGGAATCATTGATTGCATTGTTGATTTTGAAAATATTTGAGGGTCATTGATGAGGCCTAATTGGCCGAAATTACCTAGTCTGGCCCAGAAAACATGTACACTTCATATTTTCCAGTTCTGTGGTGTATTCCTGTCTTCCAAAGGATAACCCTTTCTAGAACATATTTAACGTCACTACAGCTGGTGTCTGGGAATGTGTGGCGGCCGTAAAAAGTCTCCTTGCCCTACATCATAGTGTAATTTATATTTTCTTGTCCTTTGTAATCATTGATTGCGTTGCTGAATTTTGAAAATATTTGAGGGTCATTGATGAGGCCTAATTGGCCGAAATTACCTAGTCTGGCCCAGAAAACATGTACACTTCATATTTTCCAGTTCTGTGGTGTATTCCTTGCTTCCAAAGGATAACCCTTTCTAGAATATATTTAACGTCACTACAGCTGGTGTCTGGGAATGTGTGGCGGCCGTAAAAAGTCTCCCTGCCCTACATCATTGTGTAGTTTATATTTTCTTGTCCTTTGTAATCATTGATTCCATTGTTGAATTTTGAAAATATTTTTGAGGGTCACTGATGAGGCGTAATTGGCCTAAACTAGCTAGTCTGGCCCAGAAAACATGTTCACTTCATATTTTCCAGTTATGTGGTGTATTCCTTGCTTCCAAAGGATAACCCCTTCTAGAACATATTTAACCCATTGTATACTAGTGAAATCTTCCATTGCTATATGTTAGACGAGTCCATTTGTCATATAAGGTGTATCAGGCCAATTTTTTCGTTTTTATTCTATTTTTGATGGAAAATTCTGTTAGCAAATAGTGCAGGCCCTGATCAGACGACGCATTCTGCAGCGTCTGATATGGGCCTGCACTGTTTGCCAAGGTACCCCTTTAGGGGCTTCCCGCATATAATGGGTTAATACAGGATTTTCAGCAAATCTTTGAATGACATAAACATTCAATCCAACCAAAGTTCAACAATGATCGAACACTGTGAAGCACTGTGGTGCAGTGGTAAACTAAAAAAGCATCGGATTTGAGATCAAAAGGTAGCCGGTTCGATCCCCATAAGCGCCAAGCGTTGTTTCCTACAAGTGTCTCTACCTTGCTTAGTACTGGTTTCTACCTAGGAAAAAGAGGGCCACATGGAAAACTAGACAAAAGTGCCCAGTGGGGCACTTATACCCCCGGCCAGTGCAGAACTACAAAGGGAAATAACTCTAAAAGGCCTGACCCCTTGGCCCTTATTTTCTTTCCCACAATACAAGTAGTCATGCTGATCATGTGTGCAAAATTTCAAGTTTCTATGTGAAGCAGTTCCTGAGATATCTTTGACACAAAATAATTGTTTACGGACAGACAGACAGACGGAAAAGACAAAAACTATATACCCCCATGGCATACGCCGGGGGTATAATTAGTACAAGTACTAAATGTGTGCCATGGCACAGCATTTCCTCAAATTTACTTGTGTTCCCAGCGAAGAATCAGATCAGCTTGTGCATCCATAAGTCTGACCAGAGACTCCTCTGGCTGCATGAAGGAGCATTAGCCCTTTAGCTATCTATAGAGCGCACAATGAAGGCTCTGATCAGACTTCATGGATGCCCAGGCTAAGTCTTTGCTGGGTGCACATGTAATTTGTAGGAAATGCTGTGCTCAGTACTAAATGTGTTACCATCTATAAATAAGGTCGATTATTATTTGCAGCTGCAAGAGAAGTATCTGGCGGCCAACAAGAGACTCTACATGGCTTTTGTAGACCTGGAGAAGGCATTTGACCGAGTGCCTCAGAAAATCATTTGGTGGGCACTAGGAAAACTTGAGGTGGACGAGTGGATTTTGAAACCGGTCCAAGGGATGTATGCTAATGCTTGGAGCCGTGTCCGCGCTGGTGATAGTTACAGTGAAGAATTCGAGGTGAAGGTCGGTGTTCATCAAGGCTCTGTTCTCAGCCCACTGCTTTTCATCATTGTGCTTGAAGCCTTGTCATGCGAGTTCTGCTCTGGAGTCCCCTGGGAGGACCTTGCCATCATAGCTGAATCCCTTGAGGAATGTGTCACGAGGCTCTTAACTTGGAAAGACCCAATCGAGGCGAAAGGGCTGAGAGTGAATGCAGGAAAGACCAAGATCATGATCTGTGGTACAGGTCTGGACCTCTTGCAGAGTACAGGCCAGTTCCCATGCGCTGTATGTCGCACTGGAGTGGGCAGCAACAGTATCTTTTGTAATGGCTGCAAGTTCTGGGTGCACAAGAAATGCAGTTGGCTCAAACACTTAATAGAGGACCCTGATTACAGGTGTACACAGTGCCAAGGAACTGCACACCCCTTAGATGGCAGACCACAGAGGGAAGTCCATGTCGGATCCATTTGCTACCTAGGTGAAATGCCCTCTGCAGCGAGTGGTTGCCACCTTTCAACTACATCACGTGTGAAAACAGCCTGGAAGAAATTCAAGGAGTTGCTACCAGTTCTCTCTTCCCGCCACCTCTCAATGCACAAAGCTCCATGCCAGTGAGACATGGCCATTGACAAAGCCAAACCTCCAAAGTCTACAGCGAAATGACAGGGTAATGATCAGACAGATCTGCAATGTCAAGCCACAGGACACTGTCACCATCAGGTCCAGTGAGTTACTTGAGCATCTTGGCATTGAGGATCTGGACCTCATCCTGAAAGAGAGAAGGCTTCGCTGGTATGGACATGTGGAACGCTCCAACAGTGCAGTCAAGTCTGCCTGTGACATGCAGGTAGGTGGAAAGCGGGGGCCAGGAAGGCCCAAGATGACCTGGAAGCAGCTAACAGAAAGAAAGATTGCAGAGAATGGAAGCTCTCTGCTATCGATCCTCATGATAGACAAGCCTGGAGATCTGGTGTAAGATCTGCCATGCGTGCAGCAAGCCAGCTACCTGGAAGGGGGCCCACTTATGTGGACGTTGCCCCTGTACCTGCACGTTAATCAAAAATCCGTTGATGATGATTATTATTGTAATTATTATTATTATCAGGGCTCCAGAAAACCGAATATTTGCCAGTCCAGACCAATATTTGAAACTGATTTATTTGAAAAATTCTGGGGAAAATCGGTCAGAGAAAATTTTCAATGTGCCAAAATTTCCTAATCAACCGCAGTAAAAACAGAAGAATTCCTGGTTAAGTGTCAGACTGTTTATTGTCCTAGTTATATAATCCAATAGAAGCCTCCGTGGTGCAGTGGTTACGCTACTCGCCTTGTAAACCAGGGATCGCAGGATCGATCCCGGGCTTCTCCAGACTTTCGGATGAGTCTTTAAACCGAGGTCCCGTCTCCGTATGACCTTAGCTGTTGGTGGGACGTAAAACTAAAACTCACTCACTCACTATATAACCCAATTATAACAAGTGTCCTGAAGTAGCAGTCTCATCAGGGTAGCCATTCCGTATGCACCTTTTGGACTCTTTGCTGGATTGTGAAACAAATTTGTCAAAGTTTAAGGAGAATTACAGCAAGTCCTTTAGGTGTCCGAATTTTGAGGACTTTACATTATTCTTAATTGTTCTCATTACACCTCCTTATTTGGAGCTATGGTATTCTTACCTGTGGGGGTTCATATATTGCTGCAACTGTGGCTTTTATTCCCAGAGGAATATCCTTGTGTGGTTCATATCTTCCATACATAATACCTAGTCGCTGGTTCCCAGTGCTCCTCCAGTAGTTCAGGAACCGGTCACACATCCAGGGGTTTTCAAAACTTATGTAATCAACATGCCGATACCGCTGTAAATAATGCAGAACAATTACACTAGGAATTGTTTTGAACAAGAGGGCCATGATGATCCTGTATCACTCATCAATGAGCCTTTTTGCACCAGTTTGTATGTATTGAGGTATATTTCAACATTCTTACACACTGGCTATGTAATGCAACGTCTGATTGGATAACAATTTGCAACTGCATATTCTGCGATATACTGTCCGAAACCTGATGTCATCACGTAACGTCACTTTTCATTGGCTGGCATTTGGTTTTACATAGCTCATGGCACTTGCCGTTTTATGCAAAAATATTGAATTCAATTGAATAAGTGCATTAGAATGGGGATAACTGTATTGAAAATTGTCATTTGGGGAGGTAAATCATTTGATTTACCTCCCCAAATGACAATTTTCAATACAGTTATCCCCTAAATATATAAGTCAAATCATAACCTTTTAACCTATATATGTTTCCTTGCACTGTCCTAGTAGTATGCACCTGGCTGCTTCTCAATATAGGTTTTAACCCTTATCTTGCTGTTCACGACAACCCCTATATTTGCAAACAGTGTAGATCCAGATCAGGTGGCTTCTGAAGAAGCCACCTGATCAGGATCTACACTGTTTGGCATTCAGTTTATGAATTTGTAGCAATAAATTACATCAAGTAATTTGATTGGTTGATAGACAGAAATGGGTGTGGCTTAAATGAATATTCAGCAAGATGAGGGTTAAAAGCTGCCATAGTGAAGTTTAAAATCCAAACCTTGACATAAAACTGAATTAAAGATCTAAAAATCCTATGACCTTGAGTTAACTCATTGCATGGGAGAAACCCCTAAAGGGGTACCTTGGCATACAGTGCAGGCCCAGATCAGACGGTGCAGAATGCTGCGTCTGATCAGGGCCTGTACTATTTGCTCACAGAATTTTTGCTTCAAAACTAGAATAACAAAAATAGGCCTGACACCCCTTATATGACAAATGGACTTGTCTAACATAAAGCAATGGAAGAATCCACTAGTACACAATGGGTTAAGGTCTGCACCCAAAGACAGTTGTTGCCATGAAATGTGCATCTATCCTTTTAGTTATATTATAAAAGAAAAGGAACACACACAAAAACCAACAGCATGCATTTGATAGCATGCCATCCAATTCCATATGCTTTCTCCAGTTACTATAACAAATATGACCGTTTGGCCCCTTGGAAATGCCCCTTCAGGTAAAAATATTCTACTCATCATCCCCTTTAATTTGATAGGCCAGATGACTATGTTCGGAAAAACTTAATTTTTGACCCCTATTGACCATTTCAGTGTGACCCCAAGAACATGACCAATGCAAAAGATGGCATAAAAATTGACTGAAATTTAATTGAATTTTATTGTTATTAGACCTTTTGACCCTCCTTAGGGCTCCTGTGGGACCCTTTAATTTGATATACCACATGACTATTTTCTAACGGTCCCCACCCAAAGGGGCTTGAAGAAATAGATGGGCTGCATGATGCTTCCATGCAGAGCTGAAATCCGACCGTACACGAGTACTGGTAAATTGCTTAGAGGATCTAAGCATGCCCATGCAAAGTGGTGTGAGTCGGACCGTCCATGCTTATAAACCCTATTGATTTCATTGGGTGACAGGGCTTGAGATGTCATTTCATCTCAATGTCAGGTACAAGTCCCACAAAATTGGAAGCAACGTCTCCAAAATGACCTATAGTGTTGAGGGGGACGTTAAACCTCAAATCAAACAAACAAACAAAAACTATGTTTTAATATTTCTCCTACTCATCCCGAAGTGCGAACCCCCGACCCGGGAGTCACAACTAAAATTCTGTTCAATATGTTATACATCTATAGTTACTGTGTATTTTTACAAAATATGGCATAAAACTTTTAAATATTCCTTATTAAAGGGGAATGGGTACACTTTCAGGGGAGAAAGTATTTTTGTTTTCCTGAGGAGCAAATTCTTTCCTTTAAGAGTAGACCCCTTTTTCCGTGGAACAGAGTTTATAGAAAAGTGAACAGGAAGTTCCGAAAATTGTCTCCCTTTGAAAAATGGCAGAAAAATCTTCCAGATGCATCCAATCCCCTCAAGAAAATAAAGGTGCATGACTCACCTGCCGATTCATTGTGAGAGCTGTAGGTTGACACTTTGTGCAAATCCCGCCAGGCCAGGGTGGATGTTCTTTACAACCTTCTTTGATTTTAAAAGATGCATGCTCTAAGTTCGCAAATTTACCCCTGAAAACCAACCAAAAAAGAGATACATTGTACTAAGGCTGCCACGATTAATCGGATAATCGATTAATTGATCGATAAATTCCAGAAATATGATAATCGATACTGATTTTTCGTAATCGATTATTTTCTTAGTAGAATTTACTAGCCAAAGATATTTCTTAAATAGCCGGATGAGTGACAAATAGTGCAGACCCTGATGAGACGCCGCGTTTTGCGGCGTCTCATCTGGGTCTACACTGTTTGCTCCGGCATGTCTGTGCAAAACCCTAGAGTGAAGTACAGCATATGGTAAGAGTCCTATTCAGACAGAAAGCCAGACAGGTAAAATTATGACCAAATCTCCAGTGATTACTAATCCATTATTTATCGATATGGCAAGCCTGATAATCGATTATCATTTCAGCATCGATTAGCCAGCCTTACATTGTACACATAACTGATTACTGTAAAAAATCCTGTAATTCTGGACACCTTGAGGACTTGCTGTAATGCTCCTAAAATTTTAGCAAACTTGTTTCAGGACCCAGCAAAGAGTCCAAAAGGTGCTAACGAAATGGCAAATAGTGTAGACCCTGATCAGACTGCTCCTTCAGGAGCAGTCTGATCTGGGTCTACACTATTTGCTTAGGCCTATCTGTCCAAATACTTAGGATCATTACGGTAGGGTAACAACCATTTCAACATTATATTCTTTTTCTGGCCAAAGAAATCGCAGTTCTGATGAATAGTTTTGATATTTTTCTTATTTTTGCTCCAAACCTTTATTTTTTCACAGAAGAACCACTTCTTAGAGGCTATTCTGGTGTGTATCAAGAATCTATGAGTCTGAGCAGAAAAAAAGGAAACAAGAGACCTATGGGCCACTATTCTCGCCACAGCTTTAATAAGTGGACAAAAAGGGCCCACTCCCAGACATATCTTTTTTTAAACAGACCATAATGCCATAGTAGAGGTCCTGTTGTACCTAGCACATGGATTTTAGTTTATGTTGATGTAAAAATGGTATGTTTCTGAGGTAGAACAATGGAGAATTAGACCAACATATTTTTCCCAACTAACCTTATAGAATATCCATGGAATCTCTCAAGTTTCAAGCTCAACATTATTTCCCACAAACTTCAACATTGGTTTCAATGGCTGATCTGTGACAAATATAGTTAAAGTTTAAAACTGGTTCCGTTAACCAACACTGTCTTTTGGTTAAACACCTGGGGCCAGTTGTTCAAAGCATTGTTAGCTTAACAAGCTCGTTAGTGGTCATATTGTTAACTCTTCTAGCAAGTACAATATGGTAAATTTTGGTATTTTTGCTGAAAAAAATGTGAGCAGCTTTTGCATCCGCAAAAGCTGCTCACATTTTTTCAGCAAAAATTTTCAGCATATTTGCCATATTTAATGATCAAAGTTTTAACGATACGTTAACTAACGACGTCGTTAGTTTTGAACAACTGGACCCTGAGTTCCATGTTATAACAAGGTGAGGTGTATTCCTGTAGTTTGGATTGTATAGAGCATATTTATTTTATTGAAATCAATACCAAAAATATTTCATCAAGTGTGTTGAAAACATCAATTTTCATGAGCAGCATTCTGATGTTTTCTATACATGACATTGAGATTCATGAAATGTTTTGGTATTTATAGAAAAAAAAGTAAATTTTCTAATTTTATACACAAGATCACTTACTTATCGACTCCTCCTGTAAGTTTTCTTAGATATGAGTGAAAGGACAAGTATTTAATTGGTGGATCACATGTCTTTAAATAGGTCTCATCATAGGGCTGAAATATAGAAGACATTAAGTAAATTAGTTAAACCAAATAAGTCAATATCTTACATGACATGGTAGAGTACTGGCAAACTTGTTTGCTTACCACTGAAAATGCATTAGTCTCTCTAATGTGGGGAGTAATGTGACATTATCTTCAATCAATAAGGGTTCACCGTTGTATTTTATTTACTTAACCCTTGTCCTGCTGAATATTTAAATATGCCACACCCACTACTGATTATCAGCCAATCAGATTACTTGATGCAAATTACTGCAGCAAATTCATAAACTGGATGGCAAACAATGAAGATCCTGATCAGATGGCTTCTTCAGAAGCCACCTGATCTGGATCTACATTGTTTCAAATATAAGGCATATCAGGGCTCAGCAGGACAAGGGTTAAAAATAGACACTAGCTTTCTTTTGACTGGTATTTTCTTTAGAGGTTTCATGCTTGGAGTTTCTTTTTGTTTTGTTTTATTTGGGGTTTCACAGACCAGTCCACACCATTTAAGTCATATCAAGTCAGCCAGTCTACCTATCCACACTTTCCATGGGCAGGCTTATACATACAAGTACATATAAGTGGGTATCCAGTAGGACCAGTACAGTGCCTATTCTTTTGCCGGAAAATGACAACTGCCCTTCTTGAAACAGCAGAAGGGAGAGAATGACAGTAGAAACTAGACATGTGTCCAAAGTACACAGATGCCCCCGCCATATATCTTTGTCGATATGGCTTGTACCCATCCTCTAGAATGGCCCGGGGGTGTCTGGAGGGACCCAAAGTCTGTGTCTTGGAATGTGTCATATCATAAGTTACAACAAGGCATCGCATGTGATACAAATCCCCTCATAAAGACAACTTCGTGTGTAGAAAACACTGAACTGGCAAAAGTCCAATTTGCTTGAGATATAATCATATGCAACATTTGTGTAAAGTTTGTTTAAAATCCATCAATAAATGTAGGTTCTAGAGTGATGACAATGTTTCTCTAAAAATAGCCATAGTGACCTTGACCGCGAAAGTAGATCTTGCTCAAGATATTATCATAAGCATCTTTTGTGTGAAGTTATATTAAAATCTGTTAATAAATGTAGGCAGTAGAGCGATGACACAGTTTTTCATAATTGTCATAAGGAACATTTGTGTGAAGTTACATTGAAATTGGTGAAAAAATGTAAGCGCTAGAGCAATGACGAAGTTTTTCTAAAAATAGCCACAGTGACCTTGACCTTGAAAGTCGAACTCGTTTGAGGTATTGTCATAAGGAACATTTGTTTGAAGTTATATTGAAATCAGTGAAGAAATGTAGTCACTAGAGCGATGACAAAGTTTTTCTAAAAACAGCCACAGTGACCTTGACCTTGAAAGTCCAAATCGCTCGAGATATTGTCATAAGGAACATTTGTGTGAAATTATATTGAAATTGGTGAAAAAATGTAAGCGCTAGAGCAATGACAAAGTTTTTCTAAAAATAGCCACAGTGACCTTGACCTTGAAAGTCGAACTCGCTCAAGGTATTGACATAGCATTTGTGTGAAGTTATATTGAAATCAGTGAAGAAATGTAGTCGCTAGAGCGATGACAAAGTTTTTTCTAAAAATATCCACAGTGACCTTGACCTTGAAAGATGAAATCGCTAGAGATATTGCCACAAGGAACATTTGTGTGAAGTTATATTGAAATCGGTGAAGAAATGTGATGACAAAGTTTTTCTAAAAATAGCCACAGTGACCTTGACCTTGAAAGTCGAACTCGCTAGAGATATTGTAATAAGGAACATTGTGTGAAGTTCTATTGAAATCGGTGAAGAAATGTAGTCGCTTGAGCAATGACAAAGTTTTTCTAAAAATAGTCACAGTGACCTTGACCTTGAAAGTGGGACTCGCTAGAGATATTGTCATAAGAAACATTTGTGTGAAGTTATATTGAAATTGGTGAAAAAATGTAAGCGCTAGAGCAATGACAAAGTTTTTCTAAAAATAGCCACAGTGACCTTGACCTTGAAAGTCGAACTCGTTCAAGGTATTGTCATGAGGAACATTTGTTTGAAGTTATATTGAAATCAGTGAAGAAATGTAGTCACTAGAGCGATGACAAAGTTTTTCTAAAAACAGCCACAGTGACCTTGACCTTTAAAGTCCAAATCGCTCGAGATATTGTCATAAGGAACATTTGTGTGAAGTTATATTGAAATCGGTGAAGAAATGTAAGCGCTAGAGCGATGACAAAGTTTTTCTAAAAATAGCCACAGTGACCTTGACCTTGAGGCCATGACCTTGTAAGTCAAACTTGCTCAAGATAGTTTTATAAGGAACATTTGTGTGAAGTTATATTGAAATTGGTGAAAAAATGTAGGCGCTAGTGTGGTGACAAAGTTTTTCTAAACATAGCCACATTGACCTTGACCTTGAGGTCATGACTTTGAAAGTCTAACTCGCTCGAGATATTGTCATAAGGAACATTTGTGTGAAGTTATATTGAAATCAGTGATGAAATGTAAGTGCTAGAGCGATGACAAAGTTTTTCTAAAAATAGCCACAGTGACCTTGACCTTGAGGCCATGACCTTGAAAGTTGAACTCGCTCAAGTTATTTTTATAAGGACCATTTGTGTGACGTTTATATTGAAATTGGTGAAAAAATGTACACGCTAGTGCGATGACAAAGTTTTTCTAAAAATAGCCACAGTGACCTTGACCTTGAGGTCATGACCTTGAAAGTCGAACTCGCTCGAGATTTTGTCATAAGAAACATTTGTGTGAAGTAATATTGAAATCAGTGAAGAAATGTAGGCGCTAGAGGGATGACAATTTTTTTCTAAAAATAGCCACAGTGACCTTGACCTTGAGGCCATGACCTTGAAAGTCGAACTCGCTCGAGATATTTTTGTAAGGAACATTTGTGTGAAGTTATATTGAAATTGGTGAAGGAATGTAGGTGCTAGAGCAATGACAAAGTTTTTCTAAAAATAGCCACAGTGACCTTGAGGTCATGACCTTGAAAGTTTAACTCGCTTGAGATATTATCATAAGGAACATTTGTTTGAAGTTATATTGAAATCAGTAAAGAAATGTTGGTGCTAGAGGGATGACAAGTTTTTCTAAAAATAGCCACAGTGACCTTGACCTTGAGGCCATGACCTTGAAAGTAGAACTCGCTCGAGATATTTTTATAAGGAACATTTGTGTGAAGTTATATTGAAATTGGTGAAGAAATGTAGGCGCAAGAGCGATGACAAAGTTTTTCTAAAAATAGCCACAGTGACCTTGACCTTGAGGGGGTGTGTATGTGTCGGGATGGACCCAATGTCTGTATCAGTCAATGCATGTTATCATATGGAACAATAATATATATGGTTAAGGGTTGGGGATATGGATAGTTTCTGAGATATAAAGACTTTAATGAAGCAAAGGGGGCGGGGCATGGCACAGGGGTGACCGTAGGGACCGAATGTCTGTGTCATGGAATGTGTCATATCATAAGGAACAATAATATATATGGTTTAGGTGTTCGAATCTGATTAATTTTCAAGATAATTAGACATTTTGACAGTTTTGCATGAAAATTCCTATATGACAATTTTGACCTGTTACGCAATCTGACCCCTGGGCCCACACAGGGGCATGACCCTGGGTCAACTTGAACATGAACTGATAGGTCTTGGTCTGGGTAAATGTCATACCAAATTTCAACTTTGTAGCACAACAGGTAAAAAAATTATGAGCTCCAATGCGAGCCCCGAGGTTTGAGCTCGATATTTAAGCCCGAGGTGGTTACGAACGCGACATACAAACGTACGCACATAACATCACGGCAAAACGCTATATGCCCCACTCCTGCCAAGGCAGGCGGCGGCATGAAAAATTTCATGATCAATCTCAACAAAAGAATGTTGCCTACCTGGCAGTATAGAACATGTGAAAACCTGATCAGACACGCATCCGACATAGCTACAGAGGCCAGCATGGTTTTATGAATAACATCATACTTTTTTTAAGCTTTGATTATTTTTAGGCATGAAAAAAACTTAAGAATTCATGCTAAAATCCTTTATAAATATGGCTGAAAAATCTTCTTGCTTTTTCCTCCATGGTTCTTCTACAGGTTTTAGCCTCTGGGTTAGAATGAGAAGCAAGACACAAATGCTTTTTAGAGCACATATAGGAACATTCAAGGCTCAAGTTAGAAGACTGCCTATCCTGTAGTCTCACCAGAGCATTCCTATTGCATAGAGTAAGCTTTGTCTATTACCTTAATGAATAGGTAATGCAGTGAAATTCCACTATTAAGACCACCTAAAATTAAAACTAATTCTGCTTTAAAAAGCTTATTTTGAGGGCTGCACTTAATCTTTCTTTGTGTTTTCTGCTAGCAGTGTCCTCTGGTCAGGGACCACCTTTGGGAAACATAGCAACAGATAAGGTGGGCATTTTATGATATTTGAAGGATAGTTTTCCTTATTTCTCCATATAAACCTATGTTGTGGGTATTCATTAGAACCGCAGTTCTAATCAATACCCGCGGTTCTAATGAATACCCACAACATAGGTTTTTATTCAGGAACTGACAAATCTATCCTTCAATTACATGTACAACAAATACGAACCTTATCTGTTGCTAAGAGTTAACAAGCTTTGCACAACTGGGCTCAGGTACAGTAGTTGCAGATATGATTGACAGGGCGGAGCTGTTTAGGTGTTGTCATAAAATGTCAAATTCACAGAGTCCACAAGAAGATTTGGTAGTGTGCCCTTTGCACGCTTTTTGCAAGTGGACCAACTGACCATAAACACCATAGCTTTGTTTGTGTTACAGTTGAATTCACATAATCGAGTGACTTTATATACCTTTTTGTTAATAGAATATTCCATCAGGTGCAAACGATAGCTCCGTCCTGTCTACCTTATCTGCGACTACTATATTTATGCTACTTTACCTCTAGTGGAAGGCAATGAAGGCATTTACCAGAGGGACCATGGTGGCATCTGAAACAATATTACTAAATTTAGGTAACTGTACCATCTACAATGTTTTGGGGTTTAACAGCCTAGTCAACACCATTTAGGTTATATCTAAGAGGTCAGTTTACTTAACCACAGCTTTCCTGGCCAGCCTTAGACATAAGTAGTCAACCAATACACTACAAAGTCTTCCACCAGAATTTGACAACTGCCCTTCTTGATTCAGCGGAAGAGAATGACCATAGAAAAATGTGCATCAGACTGAGTTGCCCACTTTAACTTCAACTACTAAGTATATAGTATTCATTCATTTTAAGCCTAAAATAAATAATATGAGCCAGCAAATGACAAAACCTACAAGAAGGCTTGAGCGACCAACAAAGACTCAGATCAGCCTGGGCATTCGCACAGTTTGATCAGAGTCTTCGCTGATCCCATGTACCTACTATAGGCTTATATCTAAGCAAGAATACATAAGTAAAAGGTCTTGTAATAGTATATGGGTGTGCAAGTTGATTTGAGTCTCTGCTGGTCGCACCCATCTTATTGTAGGTTTTGTCATGAACTGACTCATATATATTATATATGTATTTTTCAAAAGATAATTATCATAAATTACTAATGCTGAAAGATTAGTGTTCAATTCCTTGTCAGATAAGTTGTCAGTTTGGTCCCTATTGATAGAGGAGCCAAAATATTTTCAATGAGTCATCACTCTTGAAAGTACATTCATTTGCCTGTAACCCGTTTTAACCGACGTCCATGGCCAAGTGGATAACAGCACCGACTCTTAAGCATTAGGTCTCTCACCGCTGTGGTTCGAGCCTGGCTCGGGTCACCTGTGAGATACCAAGTTCTGCAATGGAAGGTCAAGTGTTTTTTCTCTGTGTACTCCAGTTTTTGCCCACCTCTGATTAAGGATTGGCTCGAAATGAGTGAAATAATCTGGAAAGGGCCGTAAAACCAAACCCATATTATACAGGAAACCCCAAAACAGATCCTAAGCAAACAATGCGGACTCAGATCAGAAGATGCAGAATGCACTACCTGATCAGGGCCATCACTGTTTGCAGATTTCTAAATAAATTTTCGAAAAAAAAATAACTACCCTAAATTTCAAAATGGACTTCTGCTATATAACCATAGTGATCCAAAGTGTTTGGACAGTCAGATCTAGGCAAACAATGTAGACCCTGATCAGAGCAGTCTGATCAGGGTCTTTACTGTTTGTCATTCTTTTCTAGGAGCAGTCTGATCTGGGTCTGCACTGTTTGCCATCCTGTCTCCAAATTTTGGGCCATATCTGCACATTGTAACACCACAATGTTCAAATTTTAGGATAATTGTAACAATTTTTCACGAGTACATAATGTTTTAACCTTTATCCCGCTGAATAATTATTTTAGCCGTATCCATCTCTGACTTTGAACCAATCAGATTACTTTATGTAATTTATTTCTGCAAGTTAACACACTGAATGTCAAACAGCATAGTCCCTCACCAGATGGCTTCTGATCTGAATATAGACTGTTGGCAAAGGTAGGTGTTGCTCATCTATTAGAGTTTAAATAAAATACAGTGAAATTCCGTTATTAAAACCACCTAAAATTAAGATGAATTCTACTATAAAGCTTACTTAGAAGGGGGGCAGTTATTCTTTTTTCGTGTTTTCTGCACACAATGTCTTCTTGTCAGAGACCACCTTTGGGACTGTTCAAAAGTGGTCTTTAAGACCACTTTTGAACAGTCCCAAAGGTGGTCAACAATACAGAAATTTTACTGTATTGTGTAAACTCAAGGTGGGGGTTGTCATGTTCAGTGGGATAAGGATTAAATTAAAAAAAAAAAAATACATGTACATGTAAAAGGATAACTTACAACTGCTCATCTCTTTTTCTGTATATCTTTCCATCTTCTTTGTATAATATCTGATCTACTTCATCTTCAACCACTGTATGAGGTATGCTTGTATCCATGGTCATACTCTCGCTACTCCCTGGACGCTCACCTGTGTGTGTTTGTGATGTGAGCAAATACAACATATCTCCATGTCTGCAGTGGTAGAGAAATTGCATAAACAGTGTACACCACAACTTCATTATAACACAATTCATTATAACACGGTTAAGGATATAACACGGTTTCAAGATGGGTCCCAAAAATGTACAGATTATATAGAAAAATGACCATAATGGTCATTTTTCTGTATAAACTATACATTTTTGTTTGGATATAACACGGTTGTTTAAGTAACACGATTTCTGCTTTGGACCCCAACAATAGTGTTATAAAGACGTTGTGGTGTATATACAGTGTATAAAGTTTCTGTTGTATGATAAACTCACATACAGGCATACAGGCCAATGTCTTTATGATAGCTTGGGATACAGAGGCATGACAGATGATTTAGGGATAATTTTTCTTATTCCTTGTTACAAACATATGTTGTTGGTACCTATTACCTCGATTACTTTAAAATTTACCCAGTCTGAACTAAGTCTTTGCTATTGCTCTTTGTTGAGTCCAAGGACCATAAAAAGTAAGATAAACAGCAAAGAATATGATGAGCAGGCCAATCTAAGTCTTTGTGGAACACATCATGTGGCGTCTCAGAAGAGCTGTTTCATCCTCAGACCTGAAAACTCGGGCCCAGTACCAAACGCAGCAGACACATACAATGGTCTGAGGTTTATCTGGCATGATAGCAAAGTTTGAAGCCACTTTTCTTGAACATTTCAAGAAATTTTCCAAAATAAAGGTGTTTTTTTTTTTTTCAACAAAATAAAAGTTCTTATAGGTTATTAGAAAAACTAAAGGTTTGAAAGTATTTCTTGTAAAATATAGGTTTTTTTAAGGTTTGCCTAGGGGGCCTGCACTACCCATATAAACTGGAACTTTGCTTGAAATTTAAATTTTGTTCCCTTCTGGATACACCAGTATATGTGAGTGAGTGTTTGAGTTTTACGTCCCACAACCAGCTAAGGTCATACGGAGATGGGACCTCGGTTTAAAGACTCATCCGAAAGTCTGGAGAAGCCCGGGATCAATCTTGCAACCCCTGCCCTACATCTTAGATTATATTTTCTTGTCCTTTGGGATCATTGATTCCATTGTGGAATTTTGAAAATATCTGAGGGTCACTGATGAGGCCTAAATGGCCGAAACTAGCTAGTCTGGCCCAGAAAACATGTACACTCCATATTTTTCATTTCTTTGGTGTATTCCTTGCTTCCAAAGGATAACCCTTTTATAGAACATATTTACAAAGCAACGTAACCACTACACCAGAGGCTTCTACCAGTATATGTAAAGAGTCCTTTACATTTTATGGGAACCAATTTCAAAAGCTGTGGGTCAAAACAGATTTTTTATGTGGTAGGGAAAATCCTCCAGTGGAGAGCTAGTCATTTCCCTTTAGCACACTGCAACAAGGTTTAATGAAACAGGGTTCAGGATATAAAAGAAGTTTAACGCTCCGCATACTGGGTATTTTTTTCAGCAGACAACATTATGAAATATTTTGTTATTTTTCCAAGAAGACAGTGAGTGAGTGAGTGAGTTTTAGTTTTACGTCCCACCAACAGCTAAGGTCATACGGAGACGGGACCTCGGTTTAAAGACTCATCCGAAAGTCTGGAGAAGCCCGGGATCGATCCTGCGATCCCTGGTTTACAAGGCGAGTAGCGTAACCACTGCACCACGGAGGCTTCTATCCAAGAAGACAGAATTTGGCATATCATGCAAATTAAGACAATTTGCATAAGCTGTCAAATCCTGTTTTCTGGGAAAAATACCAACAATTTGTTGACTGCTGATTTAGCCTAAAGAATGGTAATGAGTAAATTGGTTCCCAAAATGGTATACATTATATAGAACAATAAACAATTATGGTTATTTTTCTATATAAAATACATATATATTTCTGTTTGGATATAACACGGTTGTTTAACCCATTTTGTACCAGAAACCACTAAAGGGGTAATTGGCAAACAGTGCAGGCTCAGATCAGACGCCGCAGAACGCGGCGTCTGATCAGGGCCTCCACTGTTTGCTAAAAGTTCAGTCATTTTCCAAATCAATTTTGAAGAAAACACCACCTGACACCCCTAAATTTTGAAATGGACTCCTGCTATATATAAGGAGGAAGATTCCATTTGGTGCAAAAAGGCTTAACTAATATGCTTCAGACCCATAAAGAGGCTGCTATAATCTAAAACATGAAGTGTACTCATGATACTTTCATGCACATGTATATAAAACAACTTCCAAGATTAGTGCTGCAGTTGATCAGTGTTTGTTTGTTTGGTGTTTAACCCATTATATCCGGGAAACCCCTAAAGGGGTACCTTGGCAAACAGTGCAGCTCCAGATCAGACGCCGCAGAATGTGGTGTCTGACCAGGGCCTGCACTATTTGCCAACCGATTTTCCATCAAAAATGAAATAAAAACTAGAATTTGTTTTTCTACAAAAACACAGATGTCTCCCCCTTTTTGACCTCTAAGTATGACTTTGACATTGGAGGTATTGACCTGGGTCTTGTGTGCAACACATTTCTGCAAAATAACTTTAAAAAGTCCAGAGAGAAATAAGGAAGCTATTGACTGTACACAAAAAAAAGTATTAAAGGCCCTAGTACTAAACTAGCTGAAGTAAGGAAGGTTTCAAAACCCAATAATTTCAGTATCCTTGTTCAACATCTTACTTGATTCTGTATGAATCCACTGTCTTTGCCCTTGAATTTCTGATCATGTCCTTCTTGTCTCGGCTCTTGTAAACATTCCAGCCAATGTCACCCATCCCAAAGGTACTTTGTACCTGCAATTACAAGTTTAGTAGTCATACTACTACCATGAGATACCGTATTTTACCCCCAAATATTCCGACACCTCAACGCCTTAACATACTTGTTCTAAAATTTGAACAAGTACAACTTACTACCCAATATCGTGTCTAAAAATAGCTGGATGAGTGGCAAACAGTGTAAACCATGATGAGATGCCGTGTTTTGCAGCATATCATCAGGGTTGACACTGTTCACTCAAGCTTATATGTCCGAATACATACAGTAAATACAGTATTCCACAGTTTTCTGTGGATAAAACCATGGATAGTATTGGCTGGCCAGGACATATGCTCACATTTTTTCAGCAAAAATAACACTATACATGTATTAGTATTACTATACTTACTAGAACAGTTAAAATTTTGACCACGAACAAGCTTGTTAAGCTAACAATGCTTTGAACAACATGCCCCTGTTTGGGATATAAAATGGGATTAAATACCTTTATGCTTGCTCTAGCTTAAAACTGGGGAACTTAACCATTTGTATGCAGGAAACCCCGAAAAGGGTACCTTGGCAAACAGTGCCGGCCCAGCTCAGATGCCGCAGATTGCGGCATCTGATTAGGACCTGCACTATTTGCTAAAAGAATTTTCCATAAAAAATAGAATAAAACTAGAAATGTGTCCAGACGAAACAGATGCCCCCGCCAAGGGCCCCGCCTCACCCCCAAAACCCATATTGCAACAAAATTTTCTAAGTGTGTGACCTTGTCATCAGGAACATTTGTGAGAAGTTATATTGAAATTGGTGAAAAAATGTAAGCGCTAGAGCAATGACAAAGTTTTTCTAAAAATAGCCAGAGTGACCTTGACCTTGAAAGTCAAACTCGTTCGAGGTATTGACATAAGGAACATTTAAGTGAAGTTATTTTGAAACCAGTGAAGAAATGTAGACGCTAGAGCGATGACAAAGTTTTTCTAAAAATAGCCACGGTGACCTTGACCTTGAAAGTCGAAATGGCTCGAGATATTGTCATAAGGAACATTTGTGTGAAGTTATATTGAAATCCATGAAGAAATGTAAGCGCTAGAGCGATGACAAAGTCTGTGACCTTGACCTTGAAGCCATAGGCATCAGTGGGGGTATTGCCAAATAAACATTTGGACCTGTATCTATCATCATAGTATACATAAGCCAAATCCATAGTATAGTTTGGAAAATTTGAGATCTTTAAAATCTTTCACATTAAAATTGTCTAAGTCTGTGACCTTGACCTTGAGATCATAGGCATGGGTGGGGGTATTGCTGAATAAAACATTGTACCTATATCTATCATCATGTGAACCAAAGCCATCATAAAAGTTCAGGTTCTACCAGGTACAAATACCTTAAGTGGAGTCTTTAACATGGAAAATTTCTAAGTCCATGACCTTGACCTTGAGGCCATTGGCATGGGTGGGGGTATCGCTGAATAAAACTTTGGACCTATATCTATAATCATACCAAATATGAACCAATTCCATCGAATGGTTTGGAAAATATGAGTTCTAAAATGTTCAAGTCTACCTGTTACAAAAACCTTAACCCGAGTCTTTAACATTGAAAATTTTTAAGTCTGTGACCTTGACCTTGAGGTCACAGGCATGGGTGGGGGTATTGCTTAATAAAACTTTGGACCTATATCTATCATCATACCAAAGATGAACCAGTTCCATCAAATGGTTAGTGAAATATGAGTTCTAAAAGTTCAGGCTCTACCTGTTACAAAAACTTTAACCTGAGGTTACAGGATCACGTACGTACGTATGTACGTACGTACACACACACGTACAGACGGACGTACACATGTACGCAGGTACACACGTACGCACGTACGGAAAACCGAAAAACTATATGCCCATATGATGCAGGGCATAAAAAAAATAGGTTTTGCACCCCTTACATGACAAATGGTCTTGTCCAACATATAGCATTGGAAAAGTCCACTAGCATACAATGTACTTAAAGAAATAGATCAGCTGCATGCATGATGCGTCCACGCAGAGCTGAAATCGACCGCACACAAGTACTGGTAAACGGCTTAAAGGATCTAAGCCAGCCCAGGCAAAGCGGTGCGAGTCAGACTGTCCATGCTTATAAACCCATTGGTTTCATTGGGCGACAGGTCTTGGGATGTCATTTCACCTCAATGTTGGGTGAAAGTCCCACAAAATTGGAAGCAACTTCTCCAAAATAACCTATACAGTGTTGACAGGGTCGATAAACCTCAAATCAAACAAACAAAAGCATACAATGGGTTAAAGTGAAAAACAAGAATTCCTGGAATCAGCAAAAGGCTACATGTATATTGAGTCTGTGATTGTAGTTTTAGAGAAGTGGACTTGAACACTTTGGGTTGACGCAAATATTGAGGGATTATGCCACGCAGATGGACTCCTATATTGTACCATACTTAATGCAGATGCAACTAAAAATGATACCTTATCAAGGAAACCAGCAATATTCTCATTGCCTCTTGTATCAATCCTTTTTGTCCCTATCTCTGGACACTGGATCCTCACAACCTGAAAAGAAGAAAAAAATTGTCACACATGTATGAGCTTTGTCTGGGTTTTTGACAAGGTTAAGAAACAAATTAGCCTCACAGCTCAGCTACATACATGTACTTGACCCCTGCAACAGTGTCAACCTGGACAAGGGCATCAAGAGCAAATAACTCACAGTATTGTAGGCTTTGTTTGTTTGATTTAAGGTTTAACATCCTCATCAACACTGTACAGGTCATTTTGGAGACGTTGCTTCCAATTTTGTGGGACTTTTACCCAACATTGAGATGAAATGACATAGATCTCAAGCCCTGTCTCTCAATGAAACCAATAGCGTTTATAAGCATGGACGATCCGACTTGCACCACTTTGCCTGGGCAGGCTTAGATCCTCTAAGCGGTTTACCAGTACTCGTGTGCGGGTCGGATTCAGCTCTGCGTGGAAGCATCATGCAGCCCATCTATTTCTTCAAGCCCTGATGGGTGGGGGCCGACAATATCATAGGTATCAGTCCTATAGTGATGCCCTGAAAAACTCTTTCTTCCCTAGAACTATTCCTCAGTGGAATAGTCTTCCATCTTCTGCGGTGAATGCCAAGACCGCAGAGGAGTTCAAAGCCTGTACAGTATAAGATTGAGACTCAGATGTATAGGTTTTGGGATAGCTCTGTGTTCGGATTGTAAATAGTTTTAAGGGCTCATCCAGTGATGATTTTTTTGTTGTTGTTAAATTCTAAATTTAGCCACCCACCTAACTGAGGTAATGGCCAAATATGACAGACTCAGTATGAGAAGATAGATAGATATACCAAGGTCCCATCTCCATATGAATCAGAATTATTACTGGTGACACGTCAAATAACATTCATACACCAGAACCTGTGATATGGGATATTAGTCCATAGCTCTAACCGAAGAGGTAAACTTAGCTACACAATCCTCAGCACCTTCAACCGTCGAAATAATCAAATCGGGATGGGCATTCCAATCTCTAATGGTTCGGGGGAAGAATTCTTTATAAATGTCCGTTCTTGCAGTAAGGGTCTGAAACGTCATTGAATGGTGCTTTCTGCAGTGCCTAACTGGGGGAACAAGGTCATCTGTTGGAATGCTGGCAGCACCCTTTACACCTTTGTATAAGAGTTTGAGCCTACAGTCTTTTCTCCTTTTCTTGAGAGGCTCCCATCTTAATTTTCCTAGAATTCCAGTAGGAAGTGACCTTAGCTGTTGTTGGGACATAAAATCCAAAATACTCACTCCTGATTTGATTAATTCGATGGCTGAAGGTGCTGAGAATTGTGTAGCTAAGTTTACCTCATTGGTTAGAGCCAGGGACTAACTTCCCATATCAAAGGTCCTGGTGTTTGAATGTCATTTGACGTATCACTAGTAACAATTCTGATTCTGATTGGAACAACATCTATCTATCTATCTATCTTCTGATACTGCGTCGGTCACATTTGACCATTACCGCAGGTGTATATTATCCCTTATATACTTATTACCGGTGTATACTAATTACCGGTGTATTCCGTTAAAACCCGAATCGCTATGGTGTGCGTTATTATTGTTCGGATTTTTCCCCTTTATTATTTACAAGACACTTTTCCCCCTGTCTAAAAGGGCAAAAAATATAACAGACATTTCTTGTTTTCAGGGTATATGATTTCTTTTATATGTAGTCATAAATCATGATGCATGTTCTGTCGTGTAGTTAATAAAATGGTATACTTCATAAAACATGCTGTAGTTACAGATAAAAAAACTTTCAAACAGGCCCTTTTAGCTTTCATTTTGAAGGCCAATAACTATTTCATTACATAATCTCATCACATATAGACCCTTTTACCCAAATAATTTTCTACAGGATTTGTTTACACATACACCGGTAATAAGTAACACCGGACATTCGAGATGGTGACAGGGGTAGTCCAATATAAATAAAGTATTTAGCGGGTTGAAGTTTATTTTGAAAACAAAAATTGTTTATTTTCTTGGCGGAATGAAACAATAGTTTCACTAAACACAATTTATCAGAATCGGTAGAACAGTTTGTTTTATGGCAGTGGCTAGCCGTCCGGTACCGGACGACCAGCCTACAAGTCTGCCCGTCCGGTACCGGACGACCAGCCAACGAGTCTGCTCGTCCGGTACCGGACGGCTAGCCAACCCACGTGGGAATGGCTAGCCGTCCGGTAGTAAATTTTAGTCTCTCATTTCAAATAGGGTACAAATGCTGAATAACACTTTTATCATTTTTGGGGTACTGGATGCTAAATACTTAATTCCTACTTTGAGACTGTGCAAATGTCTTTGAGCTCATTTTAAAAATAAGGCAAATAAACACAGCCGTACCGGTAATGCATGATTTTCGTAACAATTATGCCTGTGATAATAAAAGCTGAAGCCGTGTTTACTTATTTCTAATACTATTACTACAAATAATATATTTATAAATAACTTCAAATCGGTAATATAACTTAATATTTTTTATAAGTTTATATGTTTTACATTTCCTTTATTTATGTAAATGCGTAAAACGTATGATCCAATGGTCGCGAAAACGGACTAATAGCAATTGAGAAGTACCGTAAATCCTAGGAAATAAGGATCTTGATGACTTGCAGTTATTCTCCTAAATCTTTTAACAAATTTGTTTCACGATCGAGCAAAGAGTCCAAAAGGTGCAGATGGAATGACAAACACTGTAGAGTGTAGACTCTGCTTCAGGAGCAGTCTGATCCGGGACTGCATTATTTGCCGAAGCCTACCTGTCCCAATACATAGACTCATTTCGGCAATTGCTCTACTCATGGAGTTTTGGATCGTTGCCTTTATGTGTGTCCTGCTAACAAGATAATTACACCTAATTGATATTTCTTTGTACCTGCCATGTTGAACTGATAGGTTGAATAAATATGCTTCCCAAATTTAATGTTAATCTATCACGATTAAGACCAAGCTCATTATCGGACAAACATTTGTAGATTTTAATAATAACAATAATAATATAAAAAATGGAAATTATAACACTGACATCTGCACCTTTTGGACTCTTTGCTCGATCGTGAAACAAATTTGTTAAAAAGTATTTAGCATACAGTACTCCAAAAATGATAAAAGTGCTATTCAGCATTCGTACCCTATATGAAATGAGAGACTAAAATTTACTACCGGACGGCTAGCCATTCCTACGTGGGTTGGCTAGCCGTCCAGTACCGGACGAGCAGACTCGTTGGCTGGGCGTCCGGTACCGGACGGGCAGACTTGTAGGCTGGTCGTCCGGTACCGGACGGCTAGCCACTGCCTTGTTTTATACACTGACTTGAACAGTTAATACACCGGTAATTAGTAACACCAGTATACATACACTCCAAGTTTTGCAGGACGAAAGCCTACACAGTAATCATGTAATTACGGTAGGGATCTTTAACCTGCACAGGGGATGTTTCTCCCTGCACAAGGGGCCTCCAGTTAACGTCCCGATCCGAAGGACGGTGCACTTTATGACATTCATCCCTGCAAATGATCAGAATCAGAATCAGAATTGTTACTGGTGACACGTCAAATGACATTCATACACCAGGATGAATAATGATGCCATAGAGACAGAAAACAAAAAAAATGGGAAAAGCCATATTTTCAATATGTCCATTTACAAAATTACTGGCATCTGTAAGGCTCTACACCTTGGCTTTTAAGCATGGAAAGTCTAAATAAGTATGACTCAAAATGTGCATTCTCGAACAAAACGTCAAAATGACAAGTCATCATCGATTTTGAAATATCCATGGCCAATTCAGTTAATTATGCCGTATTTCATGTTGTCATTGCGGCATAACGAAAGAAAATTATCATGTCAAGAAGATGAACTGAAAATAATCGTACAATAGACTTGTTTCTGGACATTCTTTTCGATTGTTCTCTATATTCGTCTGCAAAATCAACGCTAGACCACCATCTTGAAATTTTATCATTCGGATACTTCCGGTAGAGGATTTCGGTGTCGATAAGCCGGTATCTTAAACCAGTAGTCCTTCTTCTTCTTCCAAATACAGTGCATGGTTCACTCTGGAGCATCGGCGCACTGGTGAAACTGTACAATGTCGCTGTGAGGCGCGACGTGCGTAGCAAATTAAAATCAGATAAAACAAGATAAAAACGTGTGCAGGTGTCTAGTGGTGGGCAGCCAGTCCAGCCTTGACTGCGTCCAAGGTGGTGGCGGCAACAATAGATTCCGGCAACTGGTTCCACAGTCGAATACCAGATGGGAAGAAGCTGCAGCGGTATATGTCTGTACGGCAGAAAGACAGAAGAAATCGGAATGAATGTCCTCTGGTTGATGGGGTCTCCAAGGACAAACCTTGCAGCTCGGCCTTGAACCGCTTCCACTTTCTTGATGTTTGTAGTGGTATGAGGGTCCCAGACCGGTGCAGCATAGTCGCTCGAAAATGGGTCCATAGAATTACCGAAAAGTGCAGATTTGAATATCGAAATTTTAAGCGGAAAAAAATATATAAATAAATAAACAAATAAATAATAATACACACAAATAATCAATATGATCTGAATCGTTACTGGTTACACGTCAAATGACATTCATTCAACAGGACCTGTGAAAAGGGAAGTTAGTCCCTAGCTCTTGCCAAAGAAGTAAACTTAGCTATAGTATTCTTAGCACCTTCTGCGGATGAAATAACCGAATCTGGAAGGGCATTCCAATTTCTCTAATTGTCTGAGGGAAGAAGGATCCCTTGTAGATGTCAGTTCTTGCAGAGGGCACCTGAAATGCCAAAGAGTGATGCTTTCTGCCACTCCTAATTGGGGGGGATAAGGTCATCCGTTGGAATACTGAGAGCACCCTGTAGACCTTTGTACACGAGTATAAACCTACTGTCTCTCCTCCTTTGCTTGAGTGACTCCCATCCTAGGTTTTTTAGTATTCAAGTTATACTTCTGGTTTCAAAGTCTTAATTGCTCGTAACAAATCTAGCTGCTCTATTTTGAACTTTTCAATATCCTCATGAAGGACTACCATGGACACAACTACAAGATTCCAAGATGGGGCGAAAGAGTCCCTTATATGCTGCTTCTTTAACATATTTGGGGCACTGGTAAAGATTTCGCCCAAAGAAGCCAAGTGTTCTATTAGCCTTAGTTAACATGATATGAGTATTCCATCTCAAGTCATGTGAGATGGTCACACCAAGGTATTTAATGGAATCCACATTTTTCGAGGACCGTTCCCTCCAAAGTGTAAGAAGCCTCAATCTAGTTTGTTCTTTGCCTATTTATCTGCATGATATTGCATTTAACTGGTTGAAACCTCATACCCCATTTTCTAGCCCAGCACCCTAGTCTATCTATATCCATCTGAAGTTTCAATGAGTCCTCTGCGTTTCTAACTTCACGATGGCAAACACAGTCATCTGCGAACTGTCTTATTTCGAAATCAATATCAGTAGAAATGTCATTTATGTACAAAGAAAACAACAATGGACACAGAACAGTCCCTTGTGTGACACAGGACAAAACTGGAGCCCACCCTGAAGTTTCCCCATTAACAACAACTCGCTGTTTTCTGTAGCAAAGGAAGGAATCTATCCATTTTAGGGCATTTCTGCCAATGCCATAAAAATATATACCCAGCAAAAAAGTTCTGCGACTCTGGGGGTTTAGGGTATATTTCCTGATCAAATAATGGTACAGAAAACATTTACACTCTTTCGCGAAATGGTTCCTTTCACTATATAGACCAACCACATGAAATTAGGTTTAAATAGCTATTCACCACAGCAGCTACAAAATTCACTAGATACACAATTAGAAGAACAAAGGTGAGCAAGCCGATACTGTACATATTTTTCGTTCATGTCACGCACAAAAATGATAAATATCCTAGGTTAAAACTTCGATAAATTATTGTATTTGTTGAATGGATTTATTTACGCAAATCATTGGCCAGTGAAATGGTCATCTTCTCGAGCATGTGGTTTTATTGACCAATGGAAAAACGGATAATGTAGGACAAACCAAGAACATAACGGCTACTCCGGATAAACCAAAAATGTGCCAGAAGTGGGATTCGAACACACGCCCACATTCGTGGACCAGACACTCGGTATGAAGGTAATTAAAATTTGAGTCTGGCGCCTTAGACCACTCCTGGGAACATTGCCTATTCTACTTCATATTGTCATAGGCTTGTCGTCCCTGTTTTTGCTGCTGTTGCTGTTGTTGTTGCTGCCGCTGTTGTTTTATTGTTGTTGCTATTATCGTTGTTGATGCTGTTACTTCTGCTGTTGTTGTTGTTGCTGCTGTTGTTGTTGCTGCCGCTGTTGTTGCGGCTGCTGTTGTTGCTGCTGCTGTTGCTATTGCTGCTGTTGTTGTTGTCCGGCTGTTGTTGTTGTGGCTGCTGTTGTTGTTGCTGCTGCTGTTGTTACTGTTGTTGTTTTTGCTGCTGCTGCTGTCATTGTTGCTGTTGTTGTTGTTGTTCCTGCTGTTGTTGTTGTTGTTGTTGTTGTTGCTGCTGTTGTTGTGGCTGGTGCTGGTGCTGTTGCTGTTGCTGCGGCTGCTGCTGTTGTTCTTGTTGCGGCTGCTGTTGTTGTTGTTGCTGTTGCTGCTGCTGTTGTTGTTGCTGCGGCTGCTGCTATTGTTGTTGCTGCTGTTGTTGTTAATGCTGCTGTGGTTGTTGATGCTGCTCTTGTTGTTGTTGATGATGTTGTTGTTGCTGCTTTGGTTGTTGCTGCTGCTGTTGCTTATGTTGTTGTATTTGTTGTTGTTGCAGCTGCTGCTGTTGTTGTTGCTGCTGCTGTTGTTGCTGTTGCTGCTGTTGTTGCTGTTGCTGTTGTTGTTTTTTGTTATTGTTGTTGCTGCTACTGCTGTTGTTGTTGCTGCTACTGCTGTTGTTGTTGCTGTTGTCGTTAATGAAAAATGAAAATACTATTATAACCAGCTACCTGTGACATAATAAATCCGTCTGTTATGCGAGAAATACTACTGTTTATGTGTTCTAAGATGACTGATTAGACAATACTAGCTTGTGGGGTGTAGGGAATTAAACAAAACGTTTACCCTTCTAAACCCTACGTTTTATTTCTGTATCCTACTGAATAAGTTAATTAAGCCACACCCAATCTGACTATCAACATATCACAGTACTTGATATAATGTATTAGTTCAATCCAAAAAGTGCATGATAAACAGTGTGATCCTGATCAGATGACTTGGATATACACTGTTTGCAAAGATAGAGGTTTTCGTGTTCACTGAGCAAGATAAGGGTTAAATGAACAAAAGATGTGTCAGAAGTGGGATTCGAACCCACGCCCACATTCGTGGACCAGAACACTCGTTATGAAGGTAATTAAACATTGAGTCTGGCGCCTTAGACCACTCGGCCATCCTGACAACTGGTACCATTACCTATTCTACTTCATACTGTTAATAAGCTATGTCATAGGCTTGTCATCCCTGCTTATGCTGCTGCTGCTGTTGTTGCTGCTGCTGATGTTGTTGCTTAAGTTGTTGTTGCTGCTGTTGTTGTTGGTGCTACTGCTGCTGTTGTTGTTGATGATGATGCTGTTGTTGTTATTGAAGCTGCTGGTACTGTTGTTGTTGATGATGATGTTGCTGCTGCTGATGTTGCTTATGTTGTTGCGGCGGCTGCTGTTGTTGTTGTTGCTGCTGCTGATTTTGCTGCTGCTGTTGTTGTTTTTGCTGTGGCCTGCTGCTGTTGTTGTTGGTGTTGCTGTTGCTGCGGCTGTTGTTCTTATTGCCGCTGTTGTTGTTGATGCTGTTGTTGCTGTTACTTATGATTATGTTGTTGCGGCGGCTGCTGTTGTTGTTGCTGCTGCTGTTGTTGATTTTGCTGCTGCTGCTGTCGTTGTTGCTGTTGTTGTTGTTGCTGCTGTTGTTATTGCTGCTGTTGTTGTTATTGTTGCTGCTGCT